>APFE030325806.1:0-28211 GCA_000404065.3 Pinus taeda
TACTTAACGCAGTTGAATCCCAAAATGATATCTAATATAATGCACTGCGTAAACCCCCATGCTTAAATTCAAAAAGAGTCAAGGGATCTCTACTTGAATGGTTCATGAGGCACAATACTTGCTAAGGTTTTGCAAATGGGGTAGCAAGCTAAGTGGGCTTGATTGTGGGAAAAACTCCACAGTTAAGCGCGCTTGAGCCAGAGGAGTTATGGGACGGGTGACCTCCTGGGAAGTCCTGGTTACCGGGTGCAAGCCCCGGAAGTGATGATTGATGCTATGTGATTCGTTCTCCACATTTCACTAGTTTCAATCCCACTTCTTCACCCCTGTGAGCATCACCCGATGCAATTAGTGCTAAGTGAACTATTCAAAAAGCATGAGAAATTAGTCAGTTACGACTATCTCTCATGGAAATGGTCATACGTGAATGACTTACCTGACGCAGTTGAATCCCAAAATCATATCTTATGTAATGCACTGCGTAGACCCCCATACTTAAATTCAAAAAGAGTCAAGGGATCTCTACTTGAATGGTTCATGAGGCACAATAATAGCTAAGGTTTTGCAAATGGGGTAGCAAGCTAAGTGGGCTTGATTGTGGAAAAACTCCACAGTTAATCGCGCTTGAGCCAGAGGAGTTCTGGGATAGGTGACCTACTGGGAAGTCCTGGTTACCGGGTGCAAGCCCCGGAAGTGATGATTGATGCTATGTGATTCGTTCTCCACATTTCACTAGTTTCAATCCCACTTCTTCACCCCTGTGAGCATGACCCGATGCAATGAGTGCTAAGTGAACTATTCAAAAATCATGAGAAATTAGTCAGTTACGACTACCTCTCATGGAAATGGTCATACGTTTGAATGACTTACTTAACGCAGTTGAATCCCAAAAATGATATCTAATATAATGCACTGCGTAATCCCCCATACTTAAATTCAAAAAGAGTCAAGGGATCTCTACTTGAATGGTTCATGAGGCACAATACTTGCTAAGGTTTTGCAAATGGGGTAGCAAGCTAAGTGGGCTTGATTGTGGGGAAAAACTCCACAGTTAAGCGCGCTTGAGCCAGAGGAGTTCTGGGATGGGTGACCTCCTGGGAAGTCCTGGTTACCGGGTGCAAGCCCCGGAAGTGATGATTGATGCTATGTGATTCGTTCTCCACATTTCACTAGTTTCAATCCCACTTCTTCACCCCTGTGAGCATCACCCGATGCAATGAGTGCTAAGTGAACTATTCAAAAATCATGAGAAATTAGTCAGTTACGACTACCTCTCATGGAAATGGTCATACGTTTGAATGACTTACTTAACGCAGTTGAATCCCAAAATGATATCTAATATATACATGATCGATTTGTTTTCATTATTTCATCCCTACAAAAAAACATTTGTATTTACAAATTTCAACATTAGGTTGTGTTTTTTGATGTAGTGACCTATGAGCACCAGCTTCATATGGGCTAAAAAGCCTGAAATGCTAACACGAATCAAGGAGAGATTTAATGTATTGTCCTTTGGAGAGAAATCCAAGGTGTATTTATATCATAAATTTGTAACTAAGTATGGTAGTTGATTCAGTTGGACGAATTTACCATAGTTGACCATTTCCACCAAAGTGGAAGAATGCAAGTTCCATTTTCCTTGTGTGTTTTCAAAATTAAATGCTCTTAAACCCTCGTATCATGGAAAAAGTTACTATAGTCAACCATTCCCACCAAATTGCAAGAATGCGTGTTTCATTTTCCTTATGTATTTTCAAAATTAAATTCTCTTAAACCATGGTCCCATGGAGCACAACACCATTTACTTTCTCCATGGCACTGGACCTGATGGCAAAAACGTATGTCATTTCTGCTAGTCACATGATTTTCCCATTTTTAAATGAGCTAACAATAAATATTGTGCGAGTTGCATTTTTATATTGTAACTTGTAAGGAAAATTTTATGTGCTAATATTTGTAAGTTAATTTTTCATAATTAAAAAAAAAAAGTTAATCATTTTTTAATTTTTTCTAAAAATTATTAACCCAAAATTTATAATATAAAATTATTACTTTGATATCACCAAAATTTTATATAACTTATAAAAATCATTAAAAAATTGATTAAGTTATATAAAGATATCAACCAATATTTTACAATTGTATATTAGAAAATAGTAAAATGACACAAACTTTCTCAACTTTAAGATGCATTTCTATTCTTAATTTTTTTTTTAATAAAATTTAACTATAAAATTAAATAAATTAATATATTTTTATATTTTTAAATAATTTTTTAGGATATAAATAATTTTTATTATTAAAAAAAAAAACTTAAATAATATAAATGGCATTACTAACTTTATTATCTCAATACTTTTTAGTAAATTCCACACAAAAACTAGGGTTTGGAATTATGCCGGTCACCAGACTGTCACGCTGCCGCAATTGTTATAGATGTGAGTTTATCCACTAACTTTATAAATATTTAAAATACATTGTTATTTAGTACTCGTGCGGACTCTAAAAAAATTGACACAGCAAAAGATCAATGAGTGGTAAATCCACTTGCAGTAATGTTAAGCTCCAGTGACTCAGCCCTATCGGTCAACTTAATCTCATAATGCGTTTTCCTGTTTTTTCTGCAGTCTATATTGCATGTGCATGATAATCTCTTAGTTGGCAATAATATTTGTCGTTTGAACATGTTTTACAAACATGGGTCGATTCGTTAATTGGCCAGGAGAGGTCATATCTCTATATCAATGTGAATTAGCATATAAATGCTTATATTTACAAATTTAACTAATTTCTAAGATTTGATTTTCCTAAAACAACTAGTTTAATTTAAGTTTTTGTTTATGTTTAAATTTAAGAATTTTATTTTATTTTAAACTAAATTTAAGAATGTCATTAGAATGCTATTTTTATTCAAGTTTTTGTTTTTTTTTTAAATTTAAGAATTTATTTTATTTTAAACTAAATTTAATAATGTAAATTTTTTAGTGGAAATCCAGGATAAGATTTTAGATATATATGTGTGATTTTCTCGTGCTACATTTTAGTTAATTTACCAAATTTAAATGCCATGCTAAAAATGATTGGTTATATATCCACTAATCTAATGATATGCTAAAATGATATACTTGACACTATTATAGTTAGGAGATTATTTATGAAAAATTGATATAAAAATGGTAGATTTATAGGATCTAGAAAAGAGTTTTGAAAAAAAATTAACAAATTCAACTACATGCAACTTGAATTTAAATTTCTCTTTGAACAATGATAGAAGATTGCCATCCATTAGCGTACACCTAAATCATTGTTATTCCTATAGCTTTCAAATTGGCATAAAAATTTAGATAAAACTACATGCACATAATTCATGTATACAAAAAATGCAACAACATGCCTATGGCTCTTGTTTTATATTACAAACTCATCACCATAATCTTCCAAAATTATGGCTCGAAATAAACTTCTATAACTCATAATGAAAACAACGAATTCATAGAGCCTATTAATTCCAAATGACACATGGCATGTTATAGTCATTAGATTCATAGAATGCCCTTTAACTTTATGTATATAAATTAAAGATAAAATGGAGGTGAACAAAAAAAAAAATGATCAATATCGAACTTATGTCACGGGAAAATCGCCTCATCGTAGAACACTCCAATGTGTCACTTTTGTGTCTTTTGTATCCAATGCATTTACGTCAACAATACTTGTGTCGCCAACCGATCCTTCTATATATTTTGTTGTTCTTGCTGATCCTTCATTCCTTTCCCCATATTTGTGACCTTCCATTTCACTCATAACATCTTGTTGCTTCTATGTTAGCCTTTCAAATTCAATATTCAGAGACTCATTAAACCCTTGTTGCTTCTATTTTTGAGTTTCAATTTCAATATTGACGACCTCATTCATGGGTACCCAACTTTTTTGAAATGTGTTATCATATGCTTAATGAATATGGGTTTCATTAAATCCAACAAGTACATGTGCAACATTTAACTAGCTCTAAGGCCCTAGCTGGTTGTCCAACATTTAGCTACCTTTAAGGCCCTATACATTGAATATATAGGAGAATTTAATAGTGGAAAAAGGCCCTAATAAATAAGTATATGCACATAACAGGAAAAAAGATCACCATTTCAAAATTGTGTACAGAAACAATGCCACTCATCCAATCCCATGTATCTTTGATGACTAGTAATGTTGAGTTGATCAAAACCTAGGAGGACGGTATAGTGGGGAGTCCCCTTTCATGCATAATTTTTAAATTTCATATGTTGGACAACGAATGACTCCTTGGAACCTTGCAACTGTATTTGACATTTCTATTTAGGACAATTTGATTGTTAAAAGGTGGTTGGGATGGAAGAGACTATCGTTTCCATACTTGATAGTTGCTTAGTTAGGTGCTCATTTAATATATCTCTAAGTTTGAGCTTCCATGAAAAAAACAAAGAGATGTCAAAGGGGATAGGTCCTTAAAGGCAATGAATATCTGGATATATTGAGCTATAAATCTCAACTAATGAAATTATCTTTACATTATCATATTTGGAATCATATTTGTTTTAAATCATTTTGTATTACCAAAAAAATTAAAGATACATCATTCCTTTCATAAGCACAATATTTAGTGATACATTTACTATTTTATTAGTTTTATATTCTAGGATCGATCATGGGTTTTTCCTTTCCTTTTCTCTTCTAAATGTCTATCCAATCTGATGGTTTGTGAGGGGATATATAGATGAGATGATTATGGCATTTTCTTGAGACACTTCCATTGCCAAAGCTTCTGGCACAATTATTTCTTCCTTGTCACCATCCCAGTGATTTGATTCATGGGTGTGTTTGTGCCCACTTATCGATGGATCTAGAATTATAATTGATCCTTTACCGGGTTTTGTTGAGGGGTGAACTTCCTCTATTGAGGGATGCCTTGACCCTACATGAAGCTGAGGTGACTTTGGAGGTGTTGCGTTAATAGTAGGGGATATATGTTGCTAGGTGTTTCCATACTTGTGAGTCCTAGTAGTCTTGGGTCCTTTTGATTCCATTGAATCTTGCCAACCATGATTTTATTTATTAGAATCCATGTCGGCATAGAGCCCTTATGAAAAGGGAAGGGATTCTGAAGATGACTGGGTTGTTGACACATCCTACAACGAAAAGTAGTATTTTCATAATCCACTAGTTGTGAATAAGCCCTACCCCTCCATTTGAGAAGGATTTTATAAGGTGATCCTTTAGTGAGGTCCACTTCGACACATATGAATACAAATGTGATAGTTCCTTTTATGATCCTTTGAGTGTGAGTTTTGATGTAGAAACCTAGTAAGCTTTCCACATCTTCTAAAACATCTGGATGAGAGAAATGGATGGGTAGGTTAGGGACCCTTACCCAAGCTGGAGTTGTTAGAGTTGACATGGAAAGATAATTAAAATTAGAGAACCATGGTTGAAGAGAGAGACCAGAGTGGCCCCAAAACCAGGATCCCTTATCGACTACTTTTTGTCAATCCTTTAAATTTTTAACAAAAAAAACCTTAAAAAAACAAAGATAACACAATATCGTGAGACCAATTCTAGTTCACTCACTCTTAAATGGAAGGTAGCAATGGCCAAAAGCCATTAAAATGACAAATAACCACTTCTCATTCATAATATCTAGTCAAGAATCTACATATCACATAAAAGCTAGTCCTAAGAGATATTTAGGGTTTGGAGGTGGAAGTCTGAGTTTTAGAGAATCCTTAAAGGATTTGGTTGGTATGAGGAGGACACACCCGAGCCCTTGGCTCCACCTTGTAATATTGAAACCATATATATATTGTGACATCCTTGGCTATGCCATACATACTCAGATATTTCTAGTCCTAAAGCTATTGACCTTCGTAAAGGGAACCTATTGAGGTCTACATCAAAGGAGAGGTTATTCCCTCAAATCTAGTAAGTTTTATGATCTTTGTGAAATAAGTTTGAGGAGGTTCCCTTTACGAAGGTCAATAGATTTAGGACCATAAATATCTCAGTGAGTAGGATAAATTTTATGATGTAGAGAGATGCTATTAAGTATACTCTATTGTCTTGAGTCAACCTCATACCTCCAGGGGATAACATCTCTTATCTGACTACTTGGATTCTAAGTAGGTGTAGAAGCACATTTTTAGTGAAATTAGAGAGTAGATTAGTCCTACCTCATTGTTGCAAGGAAATGTTCACCACCCAGCATAAAAACTCTATTAGAACCTTTTAAAAAACCTACTTCTCAAAAATTCATGCTTTGAAATTCATATGTTTACTTGTCAAAAGACATGGTTAGTGAGTAATTGAACAATCTTTTAGTAAGATAATTTACTAGCCCAAGATTAGGTGTATCAAAAGCTCATGTTCTAATAGAGTTGGTTTAGGTCAAATGAGTTAGCACTGATGTTGGAGCAAGAATAAAATAACTGGCTTAGATATATCTTGGTTGTAGATTCTCTACATTTAAGAAGCATAATTAAATGCCTTAGATCTACGGTGTCTTGGCAAATCCATTCGGAGAAAACGAATTCCAAAGCTAGCAATTAGAATAATTATTTTTATCTTCCTAATGTAATAGATCACAATGAACATTAAGAAATCATCATTGAATTGGGAATAAGAGATTTAGGAATTAATATGTTGAAGTGATCATTGTTCTTTATTAAGGATTTAAAATCCTATATTCGAGGCATATTAGGAACTTAGTAGTCATTAGAGATTCTATAATCATTATAAGATATATGTATGGCTTCTCCACTCTATTTGAACATACATTATTAAGGCTAATATCTAGAATGAAATAGATGTAAGACAATTTGACTTGATTTAGCTTTTACATGACTTAAGATATTAATAACTAACCAAATCATTTATCTAAATAGACCAATTTCATGGATGTTTGGAAAATTAGGCTAAAAGGTAGGTTAATTTCATTATTTATCTCTTCATCACAATTTCTAATATTGAATAAAAAATATGCCACGCACAATGTTGCTTGCTTACTAGTGTCATAAATTTAAGATGGGGGTTATGAGACATAAGGAGGATTAATTTCTTGGTGTGCTCACATAGTGCAATATTGATATAAAATTAGTTCCATTTACCATTTATTTTTTCCAAGCATGAATCCAATTGGGATAATTTTGGAGGAAATCTTAATTGGACTCTTCACCAATTCAAATTATGCCTTAAATTATGTAGCATTATATCTCCTTAAGAATTATAGGACAATCTAAATGACTTTAGGAAGATTTAAATTTGTTTTTGGAATTTTTTTTAGATAAATCAATTATATATATTAGAGGAATTACATGTTCATCTATTTCTTCAAGAATTCAATGGTTTTCATTTATGTTTGTGATTGTCCGTAGGTAGAAACTTAAGTTTTCTTGGGTTCAAAATCATTCACCAATGTTTTCGAGGATCCCCAAGTGAGTAGTATGGGATAGTCTATGCAAACTTGAATAATATTTAGAAATTATTCAATTAGCACATTTAGATATGGAATTAGGAAGAGTGGAATGCCATAACCATCCTTGCAAGGAAATTGAGCGGAAAGTCATAACCATCCTAGTTCTAAAAAATCATGCCCAACAATTCCTAAGTTTACTTTTCAAAATAAATGGTTAGCAAGTAATAGAAAAATATTTTAGTAAGATAATTTACTTGTCCAAGATTAGTTGTATCAGAAGTTCATGTTCTCCTCCTAGAGTTGGTTTAGGTCGAATGACTTAACATTGATGTTGGAGCAAGAAGAAAAGAAATGGCTTATATATATTTTGGTGATAGATTCTCTACAATCAAGAAGCATAATTAAATGTCTTAGCTTTAAGGTGTCTTGCAAAATCCATTTGGAGAAAAGGAATTCCAAAGTTGTGACAATTAGAATAATCATTTATCTTCCTAATGTACTAAATCATAATGAACATTAAGAAAACATCTTTGAACTCGGATTAAGAGATGTAACAATTAATCAAGTTAAAATGATTGTTCTTTATTAAGGACTTAAAATCCTAGATTCAAGGTGGATGAGGAACTTAGTAGTTATTAGAGATTATGTAATCATCATAAGATATACATATAGATTCTCCACTCTATTTGACCATACATTGTTAACGCTAATATCTAGAATCAATTAGATGCATGACAATTTGACTTGATTTGATTTTCACATGACTTAAGATCTCAAAATAATTAAGCATATCATTTATCCAAAGGCACCTCTTACATGGATGTTCGGAAAATTAGTCTAAAAGGTAGGCTAATTTCATTATTTATCTCTTCATCACAATTTCTAATGTTGAATGAAAAATGTCGCACACTCAATGCTCCTTTCTTACTGGTGTCATAAATTTAAGATGTAGGTATGAGACACAAGGTGGATTAATTTCGTGGTGTGCACACATAGTCTGATATTAATATAAAATAAGTTCCATATATCATTTATTTTTTCCAATCATGGCTTTATTTACAATAATTTGGAAGGAATCTTAATTGGCGTCTTCACTATTTCAAATTATGCCTTGAATTATGTAGCATTATACCTCCTTAGGAATTATAAGACAAGCTCAATGAATTTAGGATTATTTACACTTATTTTTGTAAGCTTTTTGAGATACACCAATTCTATATTTTAGAGGAATTAGAGATGTTCAGTATTTCTTAAAGAATTCATTGGTTTTCATCTATGCTTAAGAGTGCATGTAGGTATCAACTTAGGTTTTCTTGGGTTCAAAATCATTCACCTATGTTTTCAATAATCCATAGGTGATTAACATAAGATAGTCTGTGCAAACATGAATAATATTTGGAAATTCTTCCATTAGCTTATTTAAAAATAAAATTAAGAAGAGAACAAAACCATAACCATCCTTTTACTTCTATATTTCATAATCATCATTTTATTTCTATATTTCTGAAACTATGAGAACTCACTCTAACTTGAGGAGTAATGAGAGTCTTTAGCCTCATAATGAAATATCCATTTTCGATGTACCCACAAGAATGTTCTTTGGAAAGAATCTCACTTTCGATGTACCCACAAGAATGTTCTTTAGAAAGAATCTCACCCTCATGAGCATGAACAAATTCTTTAACATGTAAAAAAATGTAAAATAAATAATCTAAACAAAAGTGTAAAGTTCTTCAACAAATAATAAATATTTGGACTAAAATCTCTCAATTAATAAATTATTTCAAAATATGTCAGCTGGTTCAATTCCAAATGAAGCTCAATTAAGGAGGAACCATAGCATCAAGATCATGAAAAAATGGACATGGAACAGATAGAACAATAAGCCAAGCCGCTAGTGGAAAATGAGAATGAAGCACACATTGATGATTTCATTTCCCTTAATCTTAGGTTTTATTATTTATTGCAAAAACTCTTTGACTTTAGGATGATCTTCCTTTTATTCATTTATAGAGGAAAAACCAATATTGTTTACTTACAACGATAGAGTTGGTTAATTTGGGGAATGTTTTTGAGCAAGGTTATGAGTGACCCTTGCTTTTGTAAAATGATGCTAACATGAAGTTGCAACACTTCTTTAATATAAATTTTATTTATTTTTAAATAAAACCAGGAAAACATTACCATAGTAATTTACTATAAGGGAATAAAAAGTGCATAAATTGATGTTAAAAGGTGGTGAGCAGAAAGTTTTGGTCAAATTCAAACAAAAGGTCACGAGAAAATCGTCTCATCAAGAATAACACTCCACTCTGTCGCTTCTGTATCTTTTATATCGTCTGCATTTACATCAACAATATTTGTGTCACCAACCTGTTCATTTGTAGATTCTGCTGCTCCTGCTGATCCTTCATTCCTTTCCCCATCTTTCCGACCTTCCATTTCACTTATAACATCCTGCTGCTTCTCTGTTTGCCTTTCAATTCCAATATTCAGAAACTCGTTAAACCCCTGCTGCTGATTGTCAATTTCAATATTGACAACCTCCTTCATGGGTACCCGGCTTTGTTGAAATGTGCTAACATCTTCTTGATGAAGATGGGTTTCGTTAAACCCAGCAAGTGGCTGTTCACCGTTTAACTGGTTCTGAGGGCTGCTCTGCATTCCTGCCCCGTCGGCTTCCAACATTTGATTCCTCATATTCAATGGCAGCCCTGCCATGGGAAACTGAACCACCGTTGATTGGTCTCCATTGTAGTAATTGTGGACTAGCAGGTTTGGATCATGACCCCCCATTATTCTTTCCATAGAATTGTGATCAGAGGGAACTTGTTCTTGATCAATTATAGCCTCAGAAGGATTATGATTAGGAGTCCAGGAGCTCATTTGGTTTTCATTGCCTGCAGCTATACCGCCATTCTGGACAGGCAGTTGAGAGTTCCGAGAGTGGTTTTGTGCCTGATACATTCCCTCGACCTCATGAAGAAAAGCAGAGCCCTCCTCACGCTGCTGCCTTTTTTTAGTTTCAATGTCAATATTGACCGCCTCGTTCATGGGTACCCCATTTTGTTGAAGTGAATTATCAACTTCTTGATGAAGGTGGGTTTCCGTTTCATTAAACCCAGTAATTGGCCATGCACCATTTAACTGGCTCATCTGAGGGTTACTCTGCACTCCTGCAACAATTGTCTCCAATGTTTGATTCCTCATCAATGGCAGCCCTGTCATTGGTGTTTCTCCGATGCCTTGAGCACGTCGTGAATCAATGGGAAACTGAACCGTCGTTGATTGGCCTCCGTTGTAGTAATCGTGGACTACCTGATTTGAATCATGCCCCTCAATTCTTCTTTCCGTCGAATTGCCATCAGCGGGAGATTGTTCTTGCCCAATTATATCAGCGGGAGCAGGATTAGGGTTAGCAGTCCAGGATCTCATGTAATTTGCATTGTTTGCAGCTGTACCGCCATTCTGGATAGGCATTTGCAAGGGCCGAGAGTGGTTTTTTGCCTTGTAGGTTCCTTCGACCTCAGGAAGAAAAGTAGCGCCCTGGGCAATTAAATGGTTTACCTGTGAAGGTACCTGCAGCTGATCCATTCTAATTGCCCTATCACCATAATCAACACTAGGAGCATTGCCATTAGGATGGTTGTTTATCAAATACGGCATTGCGGTAGATTCTCCCGCTTCCTCTCTCACTTCAGGACCAACAATATTGCCAGCGCAGGCAGTTTGTTTCCTTTCTACATTACGTCTCTTTGTACCCACTTTTTTGTGAGGTTGAGTATTCTCTAGACTTGCTTGTTGCGATTTTAGCTGCGATGTGTTAATTTGGGATTGAGGATGGGGCATTGGCTGCATTACTCTTGCAGAATTGAACATACCATTACTAGACAAGTAGTCCCTATGAAATTGGCCATATCCATTCATGTGGGATTGGCCTCCAGTAAATCCATGAAAGTGGGTATTAGGATTTGGTAGATCCGAACGATGCGCTGTCACAGGACCTGTGCTGCTTTGAACGGGCGTGCACGCAGGTCTACTTGGTGTGATTGTGTGTGTATAAAGATTTGATGAATACGATGTAGTACTGCCTCCTCCGACTCTTCCTGTTGGTCTGGGTGTGGGAGTCGTGCCTACCCCTAGTCCACCTGTTGCTGTAAAATTCATTTGTCTGACCCCTTGTGGGTTCTGCGAAAACTGTGCACCAGGGAATGAAGGAGCATGCACATCATGTGCTGCTGGGTTTCGTGCATTACTGGTAGATGCAGTATGTCTTCCAAGTATTGCAGCAATGGCGGGCTTTGCCTGCTGCAATAACCATTTCATGGTTTCTGCACTCTCTTTGAATCCCAGAAAAAGGGTGAGATTTAAAAAGTCTTTTGATACCATGGGCAATATCCAATCAACAGTCTGCCCGCCTCGGGTGAAGCCGAGTTCCCTGGTCAGCTCTTGCAAAGGCACTATTTGAATTGGCAATAGCCAATCCAGCTGTCTGCGTTGATTCTGTTGTGTTCGAACCGTTTCCAGTAGCCAATCGATAGTCTGACTGCAATTGTCGTAGCCCATTTCTCTGGTCAGCTCTTCAATGCCTCCGGCTCCCTCTGGCGTAGGTAGTAAAAAATCAATGGTGAATCCTAGACTTTTGAATTCCAAAAGTCTAGTAAGCTCTTCTAACCTTTCTTTGCAGTCATGGGGTACCGTAATTCTGGGGGGCCTTGTGCTCGCCTCCTTATTCTTCATTTGTACTTCATCACATTTTGCGGTTGTCATCTTCGGTATTTTCGTGGACAGGCGAGTAGAGCTCCTCACTGGAGCCGAAGCAGTTGCTCTCCTTTTAGCGGGGGCCATTTGATATGTGTGGACAGGGAGATTGAAATCCTTCGGTTGATATCGTTCCAACTTCCCATTAGCTTTGGAGGATAGCGCGACATATTAGCTTCCCGTAATATGGAGAGGTGAGAAAAGGGGAGGGAATAAAAAACGCGACGATCCCTCTACGGATATATATTTGATGAACGACTCGAGCAGGAGAATGTATTAATGCGATTATAGAGTGCAACTCCCCTCGTTTGAATAACGTTAGATTTTCGGCCTCGTTGGTGGACCCACCACTCACTACGTTTACGTAACGGAGCTGTCTACTCAGGTAACAGCAACAATTTCAGTTAGAAAATATTTTTCATATTTCAGTTAGAAAATATTTTTCATAGGAATTTTGATGTTTTCTAGGTGGAAAAATCTGAAGTGTATAGTGCTTTAGTATTGATTTTGAAATTAGTAATGGATTTATTACCATAAAATCCACGACAAATTTCTTAATTCGACAATTATAATCATGATTTCTAAAAGTTTTTAAAGGGGGAATATTCATCATTTTATTGTAAATGTGAGTTTGTTTTTTATATTAGTATTTTTTATTGTAATATTTTGTAAAGTTTTGTTTGCTTTTTTTTCAATCTAATTTGTCTAGAATTAGATGGAGATATTTTGAAATCACAAGTTTGAAAAGTAAGCTCCTCATAATTGAAGTGCCTTCAGATTTTTGAAGGTGTTGAATCTATATATACAATGAAAACCAGTTTATATAACAAACCCAAGATTTGACCACAAATTTGCCAGAAATAATTTTAAAAAATTCAAACAAAATCTCACTTAAAGACTACCTGCCTTTATATATATAATATTAGGAGCGAGGAGGTAGATTAAGAAATATACTGACTATAATATGAGAATATATTAGTAATTTTTTTTCATTAGTAAATTATAAATAATTTAAGAAAAAATATACATATATATTAATAATAAATACAAAAAATAATGATATATCAGATATTTCAAAGACTATAATAAATAAATATATAATTAGCGCGGAACATATAATAAAATTAAAAACTATTATCATATACTATTATAATCAAATAATATGTTATATAGTATATATGAGGTTATAGTATAAATTAAGTGTGAATAATTAGTATTTATATAAATAAAGAATTATTTTTACCATACAATTAAGATATTGATTTAATTGTAACATTATATTTCATAGTAATTCTAATGATTCTTCATCATTTATAATTGGTTTTATTATAACCTACCATCATTTTATTGTTCAAATTTTAACAGTTAGAATTGTTTTTCTCTACATTATTTCAATGCATTATTAGATGGACTTTTTGGATGTCAATGTGATTTTCCAAAAAAAAAAAATCTCATCACAATATGAATTACAAAAACTTCAATTCTAGAAAAATAATATAAAATTAATACTTACAATGAATTATTTTTCTAAGCTCTCTATATATAATCAATAGTATACATACCAACCTTGATCCATCTTGACTTCTAATCTACCAAGGGCTGAGATGGATCAAATTTCTTTTCACTGTAAAAGACATTTGCATTTTAAAAAGTTTGATTCCTTGGAAGATTTAGGTTCATTTTATTATTAATTGTAATTATCACTATAATTATTAAGTATAATTATAGTATAAATAATAACATTAATTTTAATAATTATATATTCTGATTTTAGTTTTTAGTTTTTGCTTATGTAATTTACAACTCAAGATTGTGTTTATTGATGAAATACTATTATTAAAGCTTTTTGGTATTATTTTTATTTTTGAAGATTAGTTTTAATTTTTATATTTTCAAGTTTAGATGATTTACATGTTATAGGGAACAACAATTATTCTACAACACAAGTTGGATACCAGAAGTTACTTTTAAACCTTTTAGTTATGTGTTTAACTTGGAACTAACACTGTAAAGTGTACATTTACACTCACTACAGTCATCTCCCCCATAATTTTTGTTTTGACTCTAAATTTAAAAATGTTATAAAATAAAATTAAATAAAATATTGCGTTTTGAAATTAGTTTGTGTTTTGGAAAGTGAATTTTGATAACCATCAATCCTAGCCCATATTTCATAAACAAAACGCTATGTTACAAGTTGAATAATCCATACAAAATGGTGGTTGAATATCATAGTTAAGACCTGTATAATTATGCGTGAATTAGTTATAAATTAATTGTTAAAAATGTTATAAATTAAATTAAATAAATATTTATAAATATTTGATTTGGAAATAAGTTATAATTTTGGCCTAAACGGTTATTAATACAGTCATGGTATTGGCCCATGGTATTGTAACAAAGCCTATTTAGAAGCTAAAAATATCCATGGTAAAATGAGGTGAATATTCATAGTTAAATATTGTTATATTATAAAAAATAAATTTTGGAGTTGTATATATATGAAACTTTTTGGAGTTTTATGTGGTTTTTTTGTTTAAATTGGTTTTTGACTACATCTATGGATTCAACACCCTCAAAAACCTTGGGGCATTTGGATTGTAAAGAGTTCACCTGTCAAAACTTGTGATTTCAACAAAGGCATATGGACTGTGAAGAGTTCACCTGTCAAAACTTGTGATTTGAACAAAGACAAATTAGATTGGAAAATAAACATGATTTTTTTCAAAAACTCTCACACACAAGCAACCCCTTAATTTTTTATGTGTTTATAAATTAAATTTAAATATGGTTATAGAATCAATAGTTTAATTTCTATGGTAAAATGAATATTAATTTACAACTAATTTTATATATTTTAATGTCATATGTATATTACAAGCATAGATCCATCTTAAATATGGATCTAACATGATACAAGAGGGATCCAATTTCTTCAATTGCAAATTTTTTTATGAGCCTACATTATTTAAATGTTTTGTATGGTTATTCAATTTTTTTTAGATTTTTATTTATTTTTTATTTTGGCCGATGTGAGAAAAGTTTCAACTTTGATGATGTAGTGATAAGTTCACACATAATATTGGGCTGTATAATGAGCCTCTCAGCGCAATGATTTTCGTTTATCTAAAAAAAATCCTAATTTTATTAATAAAAACAAAATTTCAGATTGGAGATTATTGGGATAAGAGTAACTATATTTGATGTGAATAATATGGAAAAAGAAAATTGCAATATCAAAAATTGAATTAAAAAAAGTGTTTACGTTTAACAACTAACTCTTACACATGTCCCCTATATCATGCATGTAGAGCACCTCTAGGCACAATCAAATAAAAAAATTTAAATTTAAATTGTCAGATTCAATGTGTGTATACATATATGGTTTTAATAAAAATAAAAATAAAAATCATTTTGTATAGAGAGATGACATTTATACAAATATAAATAATGTTATTAAAAATGGTTATAGATCCATTTCAACTCTACATCTACCAATCACACAGAGAAATCAAGTATATCCTCAAGTTATATCAAGAACAAGGAGGAATCAAAGTGATCATTGATTTTGCATCAAAAAATAGGTTAGCATCTTGATAGATTTAGTACATCTCTAAGTTTGGTAGTTTTTGGACCAAGATATGCATTGTACAACTAGGCATATTTGTCATTCCTTCCATGCCCAAACTAAAATTGGCACATGTCCCTTATAAATAGACATAAAATATTCACTAAATTAAAAAACAATATCAATTATAATGTATAAAATATTTTTAGAAAGAAGTTACATTGAAGATTTTGGTGGAGGCATTTCGAACCAACAAGTGTGGTTCATCTTCAGGACACACATGATGAAGAAACACATTTAGAAAGAAAGTTAAATAGGGAGACAAGGCAACCTAATAGCGAGAAGAAACGGCTATATTTGAACAGGGGAGAAAAAGGGAAAAGTTTAATATCATTTAAATAAATTTAATTAATTTGTAATGTTTATTGTTTTTATTTTAGCAAATAATACATAATATATATAATATAATAAACTTATTTTGAAACTAGGTTTTTAATAATATTTAGGTTATTTCTAAAAGGGTGAGGCTTGAAACTAATTTATTGTTATCTTTATTTAAATATATATTTAATATATTTTCTTATTAATTTATCTAACAATATATTTCACTAGAGTGTAACTTAATAATATTATTTATTTATAAACATACTATTATTATATATTATTATATTAATAATAATAGAAATAAAATTTTAATATTACTAAATACTAATAATTATATTACTCATATTACTAATAATACTAAATACTTATTTATCATAAACTAATCTCAATGAATAATAATATAATAATAATAATAATAATAAAATTAAAGATATGAAGGGCTTAGACACAAAGACAGAGAAAAACTAAGAAAATTAGGAATCTTTAATTATGATTTAAAAACAAATATTGTCACATATTTTAGTTAAGCTTATAAAATCAATAAAAAAAATATCATAGAGTTAATTTGAAACATTAACAAAAATTCAATAATATAGCCATGATTTGGTAATGTTGTGAAATGTGAAGAGACATGATTCTTGTTTGGTTAGGCCATATATTGACATGTCTTATTTTAAAATGATATAATAATAAATAAATATTTATTGTCTCTTATAAATAAAATATTTTGGATGTGATATTAAGTAACATAATTTTATATCATTTCATATAGAGATAAAGTAATTAAAAGTTAAAAAAATATGATATTTTCATATTGATGAATACATAAATAGATTCAAGTCCATGGGGTCTTGGATACAGGTGCTCTGTTAAGACACTACTTGATGTGAAGTTGTGAGTTCAATCCTCAATTGGGCAAATATATTGGACATGATGAAGATGTAGTCCAACCAAATGTACAAAAATAATTAGAGCTTTTAGAATTTTAAATGAATTATTAATAATTATTAAGTCGACAATAGAGAGTTTAATTTTTACTAATTATCACTATAATAATAAACTAAAATGATATACATAATTCTTACGTACATACTTATTATATTGAATTCATTTTTACAATAAAATTGAATAATAGAAAAATAAATATTTTAATAAATATAAACATTTACCACTCAATATTATGTATTAACATTTACCACTCAAATTATGTATTCACAATATAGTATGTTTTAAAACTGTTTCTATTTGGCTAAGAGCTTGTCAAAACTAGGGAGGAGTGAAAGTCTACCCCTTTATGGACCATTAATAAGTAATTCCGACTCATGTGATTTTCTTTAAATAACATTGATAAATTAACCAATATTAAAAAATAACATCAAATGGTACTTGCTCTTAATAATAGTTTTGACAATTAAATTAAAATAAATTTTCATTTTCTTAAATATTATATATTCACAATTACATTCTCATTCATTCATAACCTCACTTTCTTTCTTTTTTTTTCGCTTTGGAAAAGTCAAAATTTTCATTATGCAAAGAAAATTACATTTTGTAGATGCAAAAGCATATGTTGTATGAGGCATAGAGCCTATCAAGTATGAAGTATCAAAACATGGTGTACTCCACGTAGGGAGACACTAATATGTCACTATAAGTTCAAAAATTCTCTATGCGGAGAGTATTTTAACTGTCATATGTATGTTTGATAACATTAAGCATAAATAAAAATTATATAAACAACAAAAAGTATAGACAGGCTCCATCAAAGCATGTTAAAATATAAGGTCTATATAAGGTATATGGTAGTGCTGATGGAAGGCACCATCCCTATGCTCCTGGATCATCCAAATCCTGATAGGCCAATATTATATATTCACAATTACATTCTCATTCATTCATAACCTCACTTTCTTTCTTTTTTTTTTTGCTTTGGAAAAGTCAAAATTTTCATTATGCAAAGAAAATTACATTTTGTAGATGCAAAAGCATATGTTGTATGAGGCATAGAGCCTATCAAGTATGAAGTATCAAAACATGGTGTACTCCACGTAGGGAGACACTAATATGTCACTATAAGTTCAAAAATTCTCTATGCGGAGAGTATTTTAACTGTCATATGTATGTTTGATAACATTAAGCATAAATAAAAATTATATAAACAACAAAAAGTATAGACAGGCTCCATCAAAGCATGTTAAAATATAAGGTCTATATAAGGTATATGGTAGTGCTGATGGAAGGCACCATCCCTATGCTCCTGGATCATCCAAATCCTGATAGGCCTATGCGCTGCTTCCTTGGATAGGAGGGAAACCGAGTTTTGTTCCCTGTATATATGATGCCGAACAAAAGTGTCAAAAAGATTGATGATTCGATGAATCTCGTCCATAATATGTCTCAGAGAATATGCATTACAGTTTGCAGTTTTGTTTATCTAATTGCAAACAATTTTTGAGTCCCAAAATAATTGTAAGTTCCTGCATTGTTTTTCGAGAGCATATTGTATGGTATATTTGGCCGTGATAAGTTCGGCAAAATTGTTTGTACCCCTCCTCAGGCCCATTTGTATTTTGAAGGAATGAGATTCAGATAGGTGTAGAATGGCACCTCCCCCACAACCAATATCTTGTGCTGAGCCATCAAAGTAAGCCCATGGGTGTGTGTAATTTATGCTTTTAGGGGTCATATTTCTTGGAGTGGAGATAGTTTCTTCCTCGGGAATGATATGGCAATCTGATTGGATGCGGGTAGAGATAGTGGGCTAATGGGGGGTTGAGTTTTGAGAAATATAACAATTGCGGGCAATCTAAATAGCCCAACAGGTGAGAACAGGAATATTTCTGGCCTTTAGCAGGGAGGCAACAAACCACCAAGAGACCCACGCTTCTAGTTCTAACGTACCCCACTAATGGATGAGGGAGGGCATGTGTGAGTGAATAGTATCCCATAGATCTTTGATATCCAAGCACTTGAGGAATAGATGCTCAACATCATCGCTACTGATCTTGCATAGATAGCACCAAAAGGGTCCATGAAAAGATCTTTTGATTAATTTTTCTCCCATGGGTATATTATTCTTCAAAATTGTCCACATCAGGAGCCCTGTCCTGGGTGGTTCTTTTAACTTCCATATGCTGCTCCACCAGGATTCACATATTTGTGGTTTTTTAGAGTCCATTAAAACTAGATAACCTTCTTTTGGTGAGTATCGTCCGTGCTTTGCTGGTGCCCATATTACCTTGTCCTCTCCTTCTAGAATTCTGTTGTGAGATTCAGTAAAAGCATCTGTACATTCCTTGCAATATTGCTGCCATGGTTGTGGAATCTAAAGTGCATGCCCATATTTCCAGGCTTGTTGAGCGAATGTGGAGTGCTCTTTGTTTAGAATATGACTTATATGTGTGATGCCCATGGCTATGAGGTGGGTCTTTAGCTCATTAGGTAACCTTTGTGTGTTTCCACATTCAATCCAAGCATCTACCCCTATTCTCACTGATGCTCGACAAATGTATTCTTAAGGTGAGTTCGTCCTGAATAAGAGGCATTGATTGCAAAACTGCCTTCCAAATGATTAATATGCCTATTGAGTTCCACTGTGGTTGTGAGAGCCAATCCATGAGACTTAGTGGTGCAATATATTTAGAGGTGGCAACCTTTGTCCACAGACTGTGAGAGGTGATTAGGTGCCATCCTAGTTTTACTGCCAAGGTTATGGAGAACTTTTCCAATTTTTTGATGCCTCATCCCCCCCCCCAATTCTTTGGAAGAGCTAGAGATTCCCATTTTTCCCATGCAAAGATTTTCCCCGGCTGCTTTCCTTTCCAGAAGAATCTACAATAAAGATTTTGTATTCTGGATAAAATACCCCTTGGTATCCATGCTAGTGACATCCAATACATCAGTGTGGCCTCCAACACTGCTTTGATGAGTATCAGTTTTCCTGCTCGCGACAAATATTTGTGGTACCATATGTTGAGCCACTTTTCCATATTGGTAATAAGCCATATCCAGTCTGCGATTTTGTTACCATGAGGCTTTAATCTATAACCCAAATATTTTAGTCCCTCCTCTAGTTGCAGAAGTGTATAAGGGAATCTGATCAAGGCATACTGTATCTTATGAGGAGAGCACCCAATGGCCATTATGGTGGACTTTGCATTGTTTATGATCATTCCTCTGGTCGATATCAAAATAGAGAAACTATTCTGCAGTGAGGTCAAGTCCCCAATACTCCCATTAAGGAAGAGCAGAACATCATCTACAAATCGTAAGTGTGTCAAGGTGCACATGTCTGTGATCTTGATACATCTTAGTATTCCCCTTCAATGTTCCTCCTTTATGAGTCTACTGAGCCCCTCCATGATGAGTAAAAAAAGTAACGGGGACAGAGGGCACCCCTGCTTGAGACCTCTATCAAAATGAAAGAAAGGCGATGCCGCCCCATCAACAAGGACACTGAATGATACATTAGTAATGCAGCACATAATCCATTTTATAAACTTGTAGGGGAAGCCTAGAGGAGTAAGAAGCATTCTAATGTAGATCCAATTTACTCTGTCAAATGCTTTCGATACATCTACTTTTAAAATCATACCTTTTATTTTCTTCGACTGGATGGAGTGCAGGATTTCTTGTGCAGTTCCAATAGCCTCATGGATTTGTCTATCTTGCAAGAAGGTGAATTATTCGGATGAGATGTGGGTGGAAAGGATCGGCTGGAGGCGGTTGGCTATGATCTTGGAAATGATCTTGTATATGCAATTGCACAAGGAGATGGGATGAAAGTCATTGAAGGTGGTGGGATTGTCAGTTTTGGGGATGAGAGAGTTGAAGATGGAGTTGAAGGCCTCGTACATCTTTCCATTTGTTCGACAATCCTCTATAACTTTTAGGAGGTTCTCTCCAAGCGTATCAAAAAAATCCAGGTAAAATTTCACATTCCATCCATCTGGGCCCAGTCTTTTGACTCGTTTGAACCATTTTAACGTGGCTTCGAGTTTCCCTAGCGTGATTCCCTTTGTCAGTTCCAAAGCATCATCTTGATCGACAAAGCTAGGAAACAGTTGAGTTATGTGCATGACTTCTGCTAGAGTAGCAGTTTGTGGGGCCTTATAAATATGCTTGAAGTGGGATGTAGCCAAGGAAGCTAACGTGGGAAACGGATTCATTATTTCTCCCTACTCATTTGTTAGCTCCCATATGGTATTGATAGCCTTGCGCCCATTCACAAATTTGTGGTAGAATTTTGTATTATTGTCCCCTTCCATAAGACATATAGCTCTCCTTCTTAGATGCCAACTTTCTTCTCGATCCTTTAGTATCTGACTCCTCTTGGCAAGTAGGGATGTAATATTGTCCTTTTTTTATAAGGAGGAATAGATCCCTCCATGTTCATTCTCGAAGACCTCTATCTCCTCTTCAGTAGCCTTGAGGATCAAGTCCTCCTGCGTTCACTTCTTGTGCGCCCATATTTTGGATAGAATCTTCAGTTCCCTCAGGTTATGAGCGAATACATTTGTAATGTTCTCTCTGGCCTCTAGGGGGTGGGCCTTTGAAAATTCAATGAATAACCTGGTGTAGTCTGCATCTCTTAGCCAAGCAGAGTTAATTTGAAGGGGGCTCTAGGCCTATTCATTCCTCCACTTATTTCCAGGTAGATCGGTCTATGATCAAATACGCCCCAAGAACTGACCCACTGTCTAATTCTATGTCCCATGTTCAACAGACGCTCCTTTTCGAGGAACTGATCAAGACTTCTGGAAAGGCTATCCTCTCGGTTCTGTTGTTCCTCCAAGTAGGTTGAATTTTGGCTTAAGGGATACCGATTAGGTTATGATCCTCTAGAATGTTCTCAAAGAAATCGAAGAGAGTGTCCCTTTGAGCATTGTGACCCCATGATTCCGCAAAACCAATGGAAAAATTTAGGTCTCCCACTAGAATAATATTTTCTTGTTGTAGAATGTTAGAGTTTAGCAAACGGCTCTAGTATTCTTCCCTACTATGACAGGGTCCATAAATATTAATGATCTTGATCTCTGATCCAAGTTCGGGAGAGTAGATGTCCACCTCGATGTGTCCAATGCTCCCCCAGATGTTAGAAATTCTAATGGAGCGGGAGTATATCCCTAGCGCCAATCCCCCAGAGTAGACATTTGCATCTAGAGAGTAAAAATTCCACCCAGGGAGCCAAGATTCGAGAAGGTGTGTGATAACACTGGTCTGACCCAGGGTTTCTTGTAGAAAGAAGACATCAACTAGCTCAGAATTAAGTAGTCTTCATGGGGCTAATTTTCTCTGAGGGATAGCCAACCCTTGACAGTTGAATGATAGCATCTTCCTGGGGGGGGGGGGTCAAGGTTATTCACTGCTCTAGGTACCCAATCAATGGGATGTTGTTTGCCAGATGCTATTTCTTCCCCATCTTGAAGGATAACTTTCGATAAGGAAGAAGGTTAGCCTCAAGGTTGCTTATTGGGGGGAGGAAATTAGTCCAATGCCCAAGGAATTAGGGGCCTGAGATCGGGTCTGGGATTGAAGCGAGTATCTAGAGGATGGAGGGTCAATGTCAAGGATGGAGGGGATGGTGGGGCGGATCTCCGGGAAGCAAGGTGAAGTGCATGAGAAGGTGGGGGAAGGGGGTTTAAGGGGGCAGGCCGAGGGTAATGGGGTAGAGAGCATGGAACAGAGGCCTGTAATATATTCGAAGCAATGCAATAAGATTAAGCAGTAGAATAAGCAGAGGAGGAAGAAGATTCCAACATACTAGTGGAGAACGTAGCTTCAACAACCACCCTTGATCTGGTAAGAGGAGGTGAAGGGAGCATGTATGGTGCTTTTCCAGACTTCTTCCTAGCTTCCTTTGGAGGTGCTTTCTCTACAGCTGCCTGGACCAAGTGATTCACTGCCTCATGAGACGAGGGGGGATTTTCCTGACCATGTGAGTTCTTATGTAGAGTGGTCGTATCCTTGTCTCCTGCTCATGCCTTACCGTTCAAAGGGAAATCCTTGAAAATATGTCCCACCTTGTGGCACCTTTTGTAGAGAAACGAAACCCCTTCATAATCCAGAATCTGATGCCAAGAGAATGTTCTCCACTGTAATGTAATATGTTCTTGAAGACCCCCCCTTGTATCCAGATGTACTAATACCCTAGCATACACCATCATTATAGTGGATAAGTATGATTTTTTGCGCTTAAGATAGGTGTCTAGGGTATTACCTATGCGCTGAAATGTGTCCTCCCACCAAAATTGGAGGGGTAATCCAAGAATCTGAACCCATATTGGCCACAACTCCTATCTGTTCTTTCTCTAAGTCGAATAGAGGGCTCCAGCAGTGCAGAAGGACTGGGGCCTATTCAAAATTCCAGAAGGAGGACAAGACCCAATTAGTGTGCTCAACTCTGGCAAACCAAAGTGTGAACCAACCTCTAACAAACGTTTTTACAAAAGGAAAATTGACCAGGTGTTGTACTGATACCTCTAATGTCCATAGCTTTAATCAAGCCACTATGTAGCTCCTGCCTTGTATCCTTCCAACCAGGACTCGGTTAGCCATGCCATGGAATATCCCCACTGGATATCTTCCGCAAGCCTCATTATGATGTCCTCGGCTTTGGATTTGAAGAACTTGAGATTTTTGCTCGGCCTTGTAATAGCTTCAAAGGAGTTCAGTCGTTCCTCGCACGGAGAAAGGTCTGAATGAGGGTTTATGGGGTTTTGGTGCGAGCCTGTGGGAAAAGCGTCAGAGAGTGTGGGGATTGTAGCATAGCAACTAGAAGGTGGAGCAGCTATAATAGATGCCAAAGGAGGCCCTTGTGCCGAGCTCGAGTGGTCTCTGGAAGAGGGTTAAGGGAATCGATAGACGGAGGGGGAGGAGGGTAATATGAGGTATCAGCCATTGAATTAGGAATAATACAGTTGGTCCTGAAGTTAAGTGTGGAGGGAGACTGAGGAGGGGAGGAGGGTACCAGCCAGATGGGAGGGGGCTCAGAGAATGTCACCGTTGAACTGGAGGGCCCCAAGATCGAGAGCAGGCCTGCGATGGTGTCCATTAGGTCACAATAGTAGGGGAGCATTCCTTTTGAGGTTGTATACGAAGTCGGCCAGATGTTGACACCTTCCAACGAATCCTCCAAATAGTTGACAATATCCAAATAAATGACTGTTCCGGAGAAAAAGCTGTGCCAGTTGCCTCCGAAAATAGCGTAATCGTCGCAGTGTACCTAAGTCTGGTAGTAGGCAGGTAAACAAGTAAAGAAATCATTGGGCTAAGGTAAATACAACGTCAATATGGAAACATTGTTTGTATTATAGTGACTGCCACAATATCGGTAGTCGGGTCAATGTGAAGATGCTGCAGGTAACGTATAGGTCGTTCTACAGAAACCCTAACCTTTTTCATGCTGCCTCCAGGATTGCATCCACGCTCTTCCTCCATTTACTATGATTTATTCTTCATAACCTAACTTTCATTTTAACAATAAATGAAATTAAAAATCTCAGACATCTATAATAAAATTAACATATTTTTATAATAAAATTCAAAATTTTCTTAGTATTCCCACCAACAATGATAAATGAAACGACAACAAACTAATTCGATAACCAAATGACAAAATACAAAAAGATAGCAAAATATCATATAAAAAAGTATAAAATAAATAATTGATATAATAGGTGTAGTGAAAACTAATCTCTGGAGTTTTCAAATGTCTTTATTCTACATACTTTAAAATATAACATCTTTCATAAAAATATAATATAATGGTATTATTTTAAAAAGAAAATTGGACATATATGACATTTTTTCATTAGAGTTATTTATCAAAAAATATTGTAATGTTTAATATTTTAATAAGTAAAATATATATAAATCATAGATATAAAGTAAATAATTTAATAAGTTAACTATGTTAATTAATAATTAAACCAATTTTAAGATGTTGATTTAATTTTTTATCTATTAAAAATCCAGAGGATCAATTTTTATTTAAATGTAAATTTCTTAAAAAAAAAAAGAGATTTCTCTTCAACTCTTAAAAATTAATTAAAAATCGTAAAGTGATTTAATATCCAATTACAAATTAATTTATAATAAAACCTCTTTTATTGACACAAATAAATATATATAGTATATAAAACTCAATAATAACGGAGTCAGTAAGTAAAACAATAAGTCAAATAAATAATGTTATCCTTTTTCAAACTTTTTAAAAAAATGTAAGCTTTTTAGGTGTCATGATTACATCATTTTGCAATTTTCCTCTCTTGCTTGTAGTTATATTTTGAAACTTACCTATAATGTTGTTTAAAAATTTTATATTATTTTTAAATTTTATTTTAAATATTGTTATTATTCGTTGTTATTGAAATTATAATAAATTGGTTTTTTATATTAAGAAATGTATTTTTGTTTTAAGTTTAGATAAAAATTATTTCTAATATTAAATGAAAAAGTAATTTGTTTAATTATAAAATGTTATCATCAAAATTAAGTGAGACTCAATAATATTTTAACTCTTTTAAATTAAAAAAGTTAAAAAATAAAAAATCAAACAAATTTTCAAACTAATAAATTTATCTTTTAAATTTCAAATAGTGCAACCCGAAATTTCACAAATCAACTCAAATACGACCATTATTAAAACGAGTTCACCATTATCATTGCAATTTTATTGAAATACATGTTTTATATGTTATGTGAAAGAGTTACTGAAAAATAGAAAGTGGAAGACCACATATTCAGGCTAAATGAAATAAGGCTTATAGTCATAATTCACGTGAACATTAAAGTAGAAATTGTGGTATCCCACTTATTGATCTACGTTGTGGTTTCTCATCATTCAAGTGACATTATTATCCCTGTCTAGGGAGGTATATGGTCAGTGACATTATTATCCCTGTCTAGGTAGGTATATAGTCAATCGCATATTAAATGAGTTTTTTTGTTTTTTTATATCATTTATTTAGTCAAAGTTTACGCGCTAGTGGGTAATGCAGGAGGAATTGAAAAATTTAACTAAAGTATTTTGTGTTGTTTAATTGGGTAGGCAAATGAACTTCTTATTGCAAGGTCGATTTAATTATTGTGAGCAATATATTGACTTTACAACGTTATTCTAAATTTTAGTTATCATTAATGATAACTTTACAATATTATCGTAAGTTTGATAATTTTAAGACATTACATTATGTTTTATTTTGAGGCTATCTTTTTAGTTTTATTAGCTTTTTCTATGTTTAAATTTAAGGTCAGTGAAAGAGTGTTGTGTAAGAGGCTATGTTAATCACAACTGGTTGTTGGCATGTTAGCCATTTGTCATTTATGAGGCTTCCTATAATTGTGAAAACAACAATTCGTTGTTCCTCTCTTCACTTTTGGTTGGGATCAACAGGGTTAGGTTTTCCCACAACTGCTAAAACAACAATCTTTTGCTTCTCTCTTCACTTTTGGTTGGGGATCAACAGGGTTGGGTCTAGTACTCGATCTTCAAGTGCACTTTTTTCTTTGTGATGGAGATAACCCCAATTAATTAGTCATAGCAGCTCCCACAAGACAATTTCTATAATTTCTCTTGGTTTTGAACATCAAATAACCTTGTTCTTTACTGTGGTTTGTACGCTCTTTCCAGTGCAAATGAAGATAACAATGTAAACTTTGAAACAAGAACTATAAACTCAAAACGGGAACTCTGGCCAAAAAAACCCAGGAAAAACATAAAAACAATGCTAAAAACGAAAAGTGTGTATACTAGAATCATGGCTTTTCTTTTAGGGTCAATTTTGAACATGTTTTAAAAATGACAGTGAAAACGAAATTTTCGTGCAAAATACAGCTTGAAAACGAAAAAGTGATCATACTGGAACAATGATTTTTTTTAGGGTTAATCTTCAAAAAATTTAAAAAATGCTAGTAAAACCAAATTTTTATGTGCCAAACAAAGTTGTTTATGAGGAAAGAAACACACTAATGTTTTTGGTAGAACGTCATCTTTCTTTCCTAAGTATAAATTCAACATGTTCTCAACCATAACATGCTAGATACAAAAGAGATTGAAATTTTTTCAACTATAAAACTAAAAAACCATGACATTATGAAAAAATTACATCACTAAATGAGTTCAAAAGTCATTATTTGTATATTGAATAAAACATATATTATATCTCTAATTTAGTGTTGCATTGTAGATATTTTAAACAATAAAAATTATCGTAATTAAGACATATAATCCAGCAACATAAAAATGTCTCATAACTTCTCATTTAACACCATATGGAAATCAAAAATTTTATTTCAAGATACAATGCATACATCGGTTATATAAACTGTCTTAAACAATTTTTCAAAATCACTCATATTTTCTTGCACATCTTCAGATGAGCGACTGGATGATGACGAAGATGTTCCATATTCTTCTCTTTCATCAACTAGTGCCCCATCTGAGTCCACATGCATGCCCACCATTTCAGGTTTCAAAATTTTTGTAGATCTACAACTGGTTTTAGCAGACTCCCATCTCAGCATTGTTCGTTCTGGTAACAACCTTTTCAGAATCTCTATCGTCTTGAACCAAAGAGTTCCTCTCTTTGTTAAATTGAAGTCATAAACAAGTATGTCAACATCCTCCAATTTTAATATGCCTCTGCATTAGCAATTTATATTTGTACCCTTTCTTTTTCTCTTTCCGCCATTTTTTTTGTCAACTACCATCTCTGGCTTATACACACCATTGAATGGGTGTGTATTTGTGGCATACCAATGTACTTAAACACTTGTAACATCCTCATTTTTTGTAAAGACCTTTATAACTTTAGCAACCCATAATGGATAGCCATTGAGATCTCCATATGCTAGCACTGCGATCATGCAACTCTCTTTAATATCCTGTACTGAACCCTTGTAAAGGTCTTCCATGGCTTTACATTGTGCACGAGATCTTCTAGAACCAATATACATCGCTCTTTCCTTTGTCTGTGAAGAATTAATAATACCTTGAGATTGTTGTTGTTCAAAAATGTTTATTTCCTCATGTTCATTCGACACATTTTGTGG
>APFE030325815.1:0-11777 GCA_000404065.3 Pinus taeda
AAAAAATAAAAGAGAAAAAAAATAAAAAGAAAAAAAGAAGAGAAAAAGAAAAAAGCATTTTGCAAAAATAAAAACATTTAAAATGACATAGTTTTGTTTATTAAGAAAACAAATCAAAAACAGAAAATAATTTAAAAATATTTTGCAAAAGAGAAAATATTATTTAAAATAACATAGTTTTGTTTATTAGGAAAACAAATCAAAAACACAAAAAATTAAAAATATCTTGCAAAAGTGAAAGTATTTAAAATGAATTTGTTTAAATAATAATTATAAATCACCGTATGAAGTTGAGTTATAATCAATTTTACCATTCAAAAAGTTTTATTATTTTGTGTTTTAAATAAATTTAAAAACAAAA
This sequence comes from Pinus taeda, assembly GCA_000404065.3. NCBI lineage: Eukaryota > Viridiplantae > Streptophyta > Pinopsida > Pinales > Pinaceae > Pinus > Pinus taeda. Next base: position 362 of record APFE030325815.1, read on the forward strand.
AATTTTTATATAGATTTTTCAATGGAAATAGAAAAAATAATAATGATTAAAACCACTAATATAAATATCAATTTTGATATACTTTTATATTTATAAAATTAATGTTAAAAAGATGGAAAAAGTTAAATGTTTTTTAATATTTAATTAGGCCATATAGTTGTCAATTTTTTCATTTTTTGATTGACATCTGTTATATGCTTTTCTGTTTAACATCTAGCAGTAAAAGATATTTTTTTGACATCTGGCTATATTATTTATGTTACTGATTCATTATCCCTCGCCGCGCATCACATCTGGCAAGCATGCACTGCGCTTTGACTGCCTTTTCCCATTCTTCAATTGTTGTTCTTCTTCTTCCCTGGCTTTTGGAAAGCACTGATTAGTATTAAATCATTATTGTTCTTGTTCTTCTTCACTATCTTTATGTATTATTTATGTTACTGATTCATTATCACTCGCTGTACATCGCATCTCGTAAGCATGCACTGCACTTTGACTACTTTTTCCCATTCTTTTATGTCCTTTCAATCGCGTGCGTGTACTAGTTCAAGCTATATCTACAGGTTGTGTTGTAATGGTTCAGCCTTGAAGTGGCAAAGCAATATTTCATTGGGGTCTGCCTGTGAATGGTTATTTTCTGAAAGGTCTCAAAAGTTCGTCTCTTTGTTACCTGAAAGGCTTTGGCCTATAATTCAGTAATTCAATTTTCCTTTCTGTAAGTTAAGTCTCCTATCTCCCTCATCAAATTGTTATACACCATGTTTATGTTACTTTTCTGTTTTAAAGTAAACACATGTTTTTTTACTTAGAAAAGACATATAAACCACTTCTATGTTTGCTTGTATTTTCTGGTGTCAAAAACTTCTAACCAATGTTGCAATATTGGTTGAGTTGCCACAGTAGGATTGCGAGTAAATTTTCAGTTGTGGTTGTAACCGATTGTTCTTCAGAGTGGTTCTCTATATTGACCTTTTCACATCTTCCTTAATTTGTTGCACTAGCCACTACCTTCAATATTCTTAAATCTCTCTTAGCTTTGACTGTACTGTGTTCTTTTCACCTCTGAGTTTTGCTGTGCATTGAAGCACTTCTATGGTCTTGATTGGTTCTTTAGCTACATGGGTATTTGGACATGTTCTTCACTTCTCTAGATTGCCTCTTGGCTCTGTGGCATGGATGCATCTTCAAGATGGGTTTCTAAGCAAGATGAGTTCTTCTCAAGCGAGCGTGTTCGAAGATATCTACATGGATCTTTGGACATGGCCTTTAATACTCTAAATTATCAATTGGCTTCATGGTATGTTTGCATCTTCAAGATAGGTTTCTAAGCAAGATGAGCTCTTCATTTCGTCATTTTTCCAGGGGAGCGTGAATCATTTCTTGATTGCATATCTGCTTCTAATCAGCGGATATGTCTGAATGTCTTCCTTGCCATTTATTGCACTACATGAACCATAGAGGTGATTTCATCCTCTCCAACTCATCTGGGTCGCCTTCTATGAGTCAGGACATATAATGAATGTATATGAATCAGCACATATCATGAATGTCTACTAAGGTGGCATGTAGGTTTTGTAAGGGCTGCCTTTTATGATTCAAAGACATGTTTAAATATCTTGCTCACCCTTTCTCTTAAATTAAGAAGGCGGCATGCAGGCTTTTATATTTTATATTTTATTACGAACTTATTTGAGGCTTCCTAAGGGTTTCTTTTCCCATGCTTTAAATTTGTCAGATCATTGGACTGTCATAGCTCCTGCCGTGCACATTATTGTTGTATCTATGAATGGGTTTTTATGCTTCTCGGATTCGATGACCATTTGGGGTGGCCTTCTGCACTGATTTCCATTTGCCTTCATCATGATGAGCTAGACAGTCTATGATGTGTTTTGTCTTATAAGTTGGCATGTGTTCTGTTTGATCATTCTTTTATGTATTTGATCATGGTTTCAGTATTCCTGGATATAGTGACAACGCCAGTGGCTCTTTTCTCCTCCAATTGAGGTGCTATATTTGTTAAAATATGTTCAGATTTTCTCATTTTATCATGATATGGATCAATTGGGATAATGAAATGAATGAGTTGGGATATCGGTTTTATGTTGTCCTTCATGAAACGTTGTTTAAGTCGGCATCTTTGGGACTTTCCAATATATCACAGCTTCACTTCATTAGCTGATCTGAATAGTGTCCAATGTGTTATTCCTCCTTTCAAGTGTGTGTGTTCATGTTTAGATGGTCGTCTTCAAGCATGGTTGTCTTCAGGCGAGCGTGCATGTTCATGTTTAGATGGTCATCTTCAGGCATGGTCGTCTTCAAGAGAGCATGAGATCACAATCAAGAAAGCATCCATGGGGAAGAAGTGCTTCTATTATTCTTGCTACATGGAATGTTAGCAACAATTTGGTATTTTCTTATTTTTGTTTTTGCCTTCTGGACTCCTAATTTGGCGTTGACAATGGTTTTTTAATGTCTCTATAGACATGGTCTTCGGAATGGCTATGGTCATTTAATTTCCAAATTCTAAGTTCTCCCTTTGACATTTAACATTTGTAATGTCATATTTAGCATGGTTTCGAATATTATATTTTGACTTTCTAATCGCAATATACAATTATGGTTTTCAATGTAGTAATCATTATATATAATATATTATATATATATATATATATATATATTATATATATATTATAATATATTATATATATATATATATAAATATAATATTAAATTATTCTTTATAAATATAATAATAAATCATGGTTTTCTAAATGATTAACTTTTTTAATAGCATATATAACATGTTTTCTAATATTATGTTTTGACTTTCTAAATGCAATATACAATTATGGTTTTCAATGAAATATATTGGTAGGGAATAGTCATGGTTGTTATTGCCTTGGTCACTAGCAAGCTTCGTATATGCTTGGCCATCTATAGAGGTTTCTTGATTTTGGGTAATTAACTTACTCTAAAATGAAATAAGGCATTCAATGTGTTCCTTATAATATAGATATAAACAAAACATCTAAAGAAAAGTAATTTCACAATGATCCAGTCCAAGAAAACAAGATTTTCCACAAACCAATTAAGCCTTTAAACCTTTTCAGCTTATTTGCTTATATCAAACATTTGTGCAGGGTTTCAACCAATTAACATTTCATTGAGTATGTATTTACAAATCAATGATTTTTGGATCAAATCCCACAAAGCAATTCTATACCTGCTCTTCAAATTCCTTCAAGCTTTTGAAAGTAAAACCAATGAATTATCAATATAATTTTACCATAATAAAAAATAATTAGAAAGCCTTTAGTCAACTCAAATTGCTCATTCGTTAGGCTTGAACCAACATATCTTTTAGAAAAATTCAACAATTCCAATTTAATAATCCTATCGGCCTCTCTTTACACCTTTTGGGACAATTGCTAGTTTTTATTATTTTATTATTTTAGATATTTGATTTATTTTTATTTTTGTGTCTTTGTTTTTAGCTATATTTTTAATTATTAATTGTAATTTTTATATTTTTAATTATTTGTATACCTTGTTATTTTTATTTATTTTATGTTATTTAAATTTGGACTAAATTAAAATATTCTATATAACATAATTTTAATACATTTTTATATAGATTGGGTAGCGACTTTTTCAATACAATATTTATTTTATTATAGAGAAAATAAATAAATAAATTCTTAATATTTAAATCAAACATGCATATTTTTATCAAAATAGATAATTGTATTAAACATTTTTATTATAATATATGATTACTCATATGTTTTTTTTAAGGGAAATCGAATAGTTAAATGTATATATAGAAGATTAGTTTTTTAATAATTTATATTATATGATAATAATATTTTTTATAGTTATTTTATAAAATTATGAATAAAAATTTAACAGTGTATATATCTATATATATATATATGTAATTTAGTTTTTTAACTTTTGTTTAAGTAATCACCTTCGCATTATATCAAAAAAGCATTGTATAAATAAAGTTTTTTTGTTGATCTACTAAGGCTAGCCTAGGAATATATGTTCTTACTAAAATTTATAAAAATATGTTGACTATGCTAAACCTTGACATACATTTACATGAGAAAACAAAAAACAACATTGTGTCCTAACACTTATTTGGCACAATCTTCATGTATCCTAGTTGTCTAGTCACAACCAATATGATAAAAATGTCCTATTAAGTCTCCCTGCACTTCTCTAGGTAACTTACAATATTCAAATGACTTTAATCTTGTATGGTCACTGTGCCATGATCAAAGTACCAAAAATAAATAACATTTAACCTTATGTCGTCACCCTTCCATAAACAATAAATAACAAAAATGCATACAATAACCAAAAATATAATGAAAATCTCTACCTCTTTAATTTAAACAAACATCATATCAAAACTTAAAAACACCAATTCATAAACACCCTACTTAAAATATATTTATTTTATCTTACTTTAATATATAAAACATACTATTAAATAATTAAATTATTATAAATACACTTTCACATTTCATTCTTCAATATAATATATATAAAACCTCATTCATTGTCATATATATATATATATATAACTTGGAATTTTTGCACAATGCCACTTACATGCATTTTCTTCGAAATGTTGTATTTAATATTTATAACTATCAAGGGTAATGTCGACCAATCATCCTCACATTTTACATATTGCCACGTATTCTTTTAGATGTATACTAAAAGGAGTAATGTTGACCAACCACTGTCATATTCCGAGCTTAATAGTCAAAATGTTTTTCTTTGTATTATCGTGTCCCATTTTTCTTTATTATTTGTATTACCTTTCTAGTCTAGATTAGTCTCATATCTGCGCTTTGATTTCTCATAATAATGGCTTAGCTTCTGGATGGCCTCCTCCAATGACCTAGGCTCATTGTACTCAATCCTATCTTTGAATGAAATCTGTAATCCACTAATGAATATATGAAGCTTTCCCTTCTCCTCCTTGAGGTAAGGCACATACCTCAGTAGCTCTAAGAATCTACTATTGTACTCCTCATTTGTCATCAATCCTATCTTTAGCTCATAGAATTCCTTTTCCCTATCATCAAAGTGTCTCTCTAATAGGTACTTCTTTTAGAATAGCCTCTTGAACTCATTCCCAGTGAATTCCTCCTCATGAATACCTCTGACATTCTTCATGTCTTCCAACCAAATAGCTAATTTACCTTTGAGACGGAATATAGCTACTATCGCTTTCATGTTCTCTAAGTAATCACGTAACCTGAAGAAATTCTTCATACCAAGAAACCATGCCTCCGCATCCTATGATTTCTTCATCTTTCCATCAAATGTAGGTGGCTTTTATTTCTTAAACTTGTCCGGAAAAAATACCCAATCATTCCTTCTATAAGGATGATAATGATGTCAATCATAATGCCTCTCAAAACCAAAACTAGAATAATAGCTGCATCCATAACCTCTCGTATCTAGAGTGTCCAAGGACCTACCATCTCTGATCGTGTCCTCTTTGTCCCACCTGTACTCACCATGAGACCTGTTTCCATATGCCCCATTAGTTATTTCCTCCTTCTCATGGTTGATCCGAAGTGTTCCCTGTCACTGCAATTCTGAGAAACTATGAAGTATCATTGCATTTACCACTGATTGTTTCTCTTGTCCCTAAATGATTTTGTCATTGTTTGCCTTACAACTCCTTATTTATGCCTTTAATATTCTCATTATGTCTACCAAATTAGAAGATTTCCCAAAACCACGTTGCTCATCTGATCCATAGGGAGAGTCTCAAGAACTTTAGTCTACCATCGTTGTAGTCATCTTTGACATTCTTCCTGCAAGGTATATCATGTCAACTAAACCAAATCATAATAAACCAACATACCTTAGCATAATTTGGGGAGGATACATCGTCTGCAAGATTAACAAATCAGCATAATACATGTATCACATAATCTTGATATCATATATACATATAATACATAACAATATACCCATATAACTCTCATTCTAGCTAGAGTCCAGTCATCAATGGATGACCATATCAACTACACATACCATGACCTCATGCATGACAACAACCACCAAATCATTGTACACTTGACCACACGTGAATACTAACATCCATAAACATTTCATAATCCACCATACACTCATGAGGACACACTCCACAATGACATCATCAACTTCCCATGGTGACCTCACTGCAAACATAACCCATACCATACAAATGCAGCAAGTAGACAGTATTACAACACAAGAAACACATATGCAACTGACATGAATGCATGACTAACACATATCCCATCCAATATGAGGGGTGAACCATGCTCTAATACCACTCTGTAATACCCTCCTCCCATATCTACCTAAGTAACCAACTAACTAGCGTAAACATGTGGTGAGAAGTTACTATGATATGATTTGTCTCCCTATGTGTCAGTTAAGGAAGTGGAATCAATGGAAACATGCCATATAAACCTTCCACATAAGCAACAGAACTCTCGGGAGCCATCCCAACCACTCAAGTAACTAGCCCCTGGGTCCCACTAAGTTTTTAGACCAATAAACCCCCAGACGCTCCCACAACATGGGCATGCACATGTCTAAGGACTTTTCTCCTCATACTTGTGCTTGCGACTCTGGGATTTGTGCCAATTTTCAGGCCCAGAGCACATGTCATTTCCCAGAAATCTATGACACTTTCAGAACTAAAAGATAACAACAAAATACAAATACAAATGCAATTACCTGATAAAGGACTTGACTGGACCCCTACTAACCATGGTAGGCATTTCGTCAAACATGTCACAAAAATGTAATCTACAATTTTAAACAACAAATATGAGCATAGGGGTATCATACTTGTCTGAGAATCACTAAGAAGCATTGATGCCTCAACATATTACCTGTAGTTTCATCCATTAGGCCATAATTACATTGTTCATGAATTCATTTACAAGTAAAAACATGATGAGAGCGATACATAGCCACTATCATAATACATGTTCATAACCAACCTAATAGAAACAGAAATACCAAGGAAACAACATCCATATAATCCACATATAAAATAGTATAATAATCATGAAATAACAAGGAGAAATAACCTCATATTAATGATGCAAAGGCCAACACGATTCAATACTTCTATGAAAAACCCGACCATAGACATGGTTGAGCCAAACTTCTCTTCAACTAGTCACCCTCGTGCCATATTCCAAGCATGAATGTGGGATCTCATAAAACACTTAAATCAAACCCATCCAAGGTTTCCAGAGGCCAAACCACCTCAACCCATAAAAGAGTGATTCCACCTCATCGTCGAACATCACAAACCATCGCTAGATTGGTCTCTACCCAAGCCTCCTAGGGCTCTAGAGTGTTCATCCCAACTAAGGCTTATAGGACTAGTAACTCAACCCACAGTCGTTGTCGGGCTTCTAGAGCATTTGCCAACCAGGCTTATAGGACTAATAAATCAACCCACACAAGGATTCTAGAGCATTTTTCCAACCAAGGCTTCCAGGACTAGTAACTCAACCCAAGATGTTATAGGGCTTCCAGAGTGTTTGTCTAACCAGGGCTTCTAGGAACTAGTAACTCAACCCAAGCTAAAGGAAACATGAGAACCAAATAGAAAAACAAATAAATGAACCCACAACACCATGTCTATCTTAAAAAATGGAAAGGCTTGGAAAATCCACTATCAATCTAGGCAATCCTCCATGCAAATTATAGATAATTACCAGTAAGCCACATGCATATGCCATGCATGCCAAAACTAGTGAGGAAAACATACATGCAACTCGACACCTGCAAGCAAAACCCATTGTAGCTGATGATCCCAATGTCCTCTTGCACTTTCCTACTCTTACTTTCCCTTATTACTCCAAAACTCCAAGTATGCTACACTCCTACAAGAGTGCTCCAAGAAAACTCTGTGTCCAAGAGTATGAAAGAGAGAGAATAGAGAGGGAGCTCCAAAATTGAATTGACAAAAGTCTGTGAACTGATCCTCATAATCCTTTTTATTAATGAGGTCTCTATTTTCTTCATTTTCCAATATATTTCCCTTCATTTTCCTCCTCACATGCAACCTGTGACCTTTCACCCCCCTTTTCTCCTAATTTTCATTATTTTCATAATAAATGAGCCAAAAAAGCCATTATGCCTTTCCATTTCCTTTTCCAAGTTCCTTAGCCATTAATAAATCACAAGTGATCCCCATCACTATGATTTTCCCAACATTCATCTTGGAATACGTGTCCCTTCAACCGTTTTTGTTATTTTGCCTTTATTAACTTTTGTTACATGGAATTTTCACCGGGGTTGTTGCACTTTTTGGTGGCATTGACATTTTGATTATTTCCCATTACAAGTCTTATATTTGTGAATTATGAATACCAATTTTACTCATTTTTATTTCTAAGTAAATAAATAATTAATTTTTAGATCTTAATTAAAATTTAAATTAATATGAAAAAAGTAGAGATAAGATAGTAAAATAAAATGATATCATTTTTTTTATGCTTTTGATAATTTCTTTCAAAATAATCACAATGAGTAATGTTTTGGTTGACGTTTCAAACCAACCAATGTAGAACATTGATGAGTACTCTAATCTATCCAAGGGAATAAAGAGTCTAGAGATGCAAGAGAAAAGTAAAAAAAATTCAAAGATAAACCTACAACAATCGAAAGCCTAAACAAAACATTACAGAAAGTCAAAGGCTAAAAAACCCTAAATCCAAAAATAAAATTTAAAGACTAAACCATAACTTATATATATTATAATTAATATATATATATATATATATATATATAAATATTATATATATATATAATAGAAAACATTAAAAAATATAATATGAATTCAATATTTATCAAAATATTAACATATTAACATATATAATATTAATACGAAAAAATATAATAAAATAAATATACATATATATATATAATATAAATACAAGATTGTAATGAAAAAAAAAACCTAATTTAAACAAAAATAAAAGATAATTAATTATCTATATATATATCTATATATATATATATAATATATAAAGCTAAAGAAAGGTTATACAGTAAAACGCGACACAAAATTATAGCAAAAAAAAAACATATTGAATTACATTATAATAAATATATATTATATAATTATATATAATAGTAAATATATAATAATATATATATATATATAGGTATAAAGCTAAGATGAGATGGTTTAAAAATTGAAAAATAAATAAAAGAAAGTAAAAATATATATTTCCATATCAGCCTATGGGGCTTTGGATTGACAGTGAATGGGTGCATTGTTAAGGCACTCCTTGTGATAGGTCACTGATTCAAATCTCCCGTGGGTGCTTACCTACCAATATAAAATATAATCAATAAAACAAAGACCATACCAAGAGAAGAGATGCATCTATAAATAAAAGAAAATAAATAAATGCATAAACAACTGGGCACAAACACTAAGAAAAGGATGATGCAAGAGAAAGAGTCCAATTCTTACTTATTTCCAACCATCGTCTCTATTGAGATTGTGGGCCCGCTTCTCAATATAAATGGTCTCTCTGAACTTCCTATGATGGAAGTGATAAATCCTAACAATGACCCTTGCCTCATTGATACATGTGTGGTGTTTACTTTTCACAACATGCTTGGCTAAATCTAAAAAGCAGGACCGGTTGTGTTTGATGTTAGTTGTGTGCTCCTTAATTCGCTATTTGGTGAAGCGACTAGTCTCTCCTACATAATATGTCCCACATGAACTTGGGATTACGTAAACACCTTTCAAGTTTCTAAGTCAATCAGGTCTCTAATAGATCTAAGGAAGCTTTGAATGGTGTTAAGCAGTTTGAAGGCGACAAACACCTTATCCTTTTTAAAAATGTGCACAATCTTGCGAGTAGCTATGTGGACAAAGGGAAGTTGAACACTAGTAACCAAATCTTTAGGGTTATTCCTTAACCTTGGCTCTTTATTAGCTTTTCCGAAAGCTTTAAAGTGCTAGTGCTTGTTATAGCCATTATTTTCAAAAACATGCAGGGGATGGATTTTTCATCATCTAGGTGACTCCCATCATAATTCCATAGAGTGCGGGTGACTATGGCGTTAAGAAACCCAAATTTTTGTGTTGGATAATGATGGGACCAAGAATGAAGATATTGTTCCATGTGAGTGTATTTACGAAAAACCTGGTGAGAAAGGGAACAATCTTGGGATGACGAGAAAACCCATCTCCTACAATTTTATGAAAATAATGGCTATAATAAGTACCACGGTCTCAAAGCTCAATGTCATTATTCCAGAAAAAAACTTCATCTAAACGTTATGAATCACATAAACCTGAACCCAAAAAAAGTATCATTTATATATTCATTTAAATATTTTATTTTATATATTAATTTTATTACTTACTTTTAAAAATATAAAATATATATTTTATTTAAGTATTGGTGGTTTTCACATTGCATTATATTCAATAATTCAAAATGAGTGAAGGAAACTCTACTTGAATGGTTCATGAGGCACAATACTTGCTATGGTTTTGCAAAAGAGGTAGCAAGCTAAGTGGGCTTGACTAAAGGGAAAACTCCACAGCTAAGCGCGATTGAGACAGAGGCGATCTAGGATGGGTGACCTCTCGGGAAGTCCTGGTTACCAGGTGAAAGTCCTAGAAGTGATGATTGACGCTATGTGATTCATTTCACTAGTTTCAATCTCACTTCTTCACCCCTTTGAGCATCACCCAATGCAATGAGTGCTAAGTGGACTATTCTCATGGAAATGGTCATAGATGAATGGCTTTCTTAATGCAGTTGAATCCCAAAAAATGATATCTAATATATTTTATTTTTTAAAATTTACATTTAACTAACTTAAATTATAGGCAAATGAATAATAAAATTTATTTAAAAAATTCAAAATAGATGGAAATTTGGTTATTTAATAAATAAATACAATTTTGGTTATTTAATAAGATTGTTTCGAATATAGATTGAATTTTTAATCCATAATTGATATTGTACAAAAATAGATTAATATATTTTAATATATATATTTAATATGAAAAAATTTAAATTATATATATATTGGAATTTAAAATTAAATAAATAAATACATGCATGCAAAACATTTAAGTGGAATGATCTAGAATGAATGCAAATTAAGAATACAATTTATGGTGCCTTTTCTATGCTTTATATCAAAATTAAAGTTTGAAAATATGGCCTACCATCTTGCAAACTTTTCTTCTCTTGGTTTTTTTGATGTCCTTAGTCAACACTTTTTTCATGGAAGAAGCATATGTTATTAAGAGAAATATTTTATTTATTAGATGTATGTCAAATTTGTCAATACAATTCCAAGTTGTTTTGACTTTTTTTCAATTGTGGAGTAA
>APFE030325825.1:0-43223 GCA_000404065.3 Pinus taeda
ACTCATGATTGACAATACCTCTGCAATAAAGTTGGCCAAGAACCCAAAGTTCCATGATCGAACGAAGCACATCAATACTAAATATCATCTGATTTGACATCATGTTGAGGCCAAGATAATCCATCTCCGTCATTGTTCCACTAATGAGCAAATTGCAGACATCTTCACCAAAGCGCTTGGAAGAGAAAAGCTTGAATGATTCAGAATGATGCTTGGACTCACCAACATCCCTTCAGATTAGGGGGGGGGAATGTTGACACCTAATCATCAGGATTGGGTGAATAAATATAGTTGATGTAAATAAATAATAAGATATATGAACAGTCATCGAGAGATGAAGTGAACAGTCCCCCTCATGTATATAATAAAGACCAACCTGAAAGAATAATATGTATTGAATTTTGTGGAGTTACTACCTGGCCTGACAACCTCAAGCAAAGGTTGCTAACAGTTAGAGAATATATTGAAGAGTTTTACATGGTGAATTTGAGGGCAGGTTATGTAGAAGACACCCCGGAGAAGACAGCAAAGCAAATCAATGGCTTGAAGCCGGAGATTGAATATGAAATCAGCATGCTTTCACACTGAATGATGGAAGAAGCATAACAGTTTGCCTTGAAGGCAAAAAAGAAGACTATGAGGAAGCAGAATTCAAGTCGAGGTCGTGGTTTTACGGGAAAAGGATAGACAACTAGAAGAGAGAAGGCTCCAACCCAAAAGAATGAGGTAGGTAACCCAAGGAAGCAAGGACAACAAGAGAAAAAAGGTGACTCTAGAGTAGAAGACCTTACCGAAGAGGTAGAGGTAGAGGTGTTGAAGAATCTAGGGCAATTAGGTGTAGTGTGATTCTTCTTGACTTGATAACAATTTGTGGAGTCTTTTTACTTTTCTTGTAAGCTTAATCTTCTTCTTCTTATTAATGCATGTGTGTGTACTTCATCAAACTGCTACCAAAAACATAAGAACAAGAACACAAGATGTTGGCTCTCTGCAAGGGCCAAAACATCTCTTCTCTTAAGAGGAAAACCCTTCGGTAAATTTCTCTTATTGAAGCTTCTTATTGATCAATGCCAAACCCTAGACCCCTTACTAGAATATCCTCCAAGCACAAGTCAAGTCCTTCCTCCTTCCTGCACTTTATTTCCCCGGTACTTTGTCCTTCTCCTTCCGGCACTTTGTTCTTCTTTCAACTATTGATAGACCTTGTTGCACTTGCTCTAGAAAAGACACCTTTTGATGAGTCCCTTTCCTTCTTCTTGACCAAATGAGCTCCTTCTTCAAGGTGTAGGTGCAGAGTTGATAAGACTGTCCTGCAGCCCTAAATTCTCGCACGCGTGGGAGGTTTACTTGATGTTATAGGCTCTTTTCTCCTTCACTTAACTGCCCTTCTTCTTCGCTTGAGTAGGAGGGCCTTATAAGCCTAGTTTACTAGCCCAAATGGTGAGATATGTTAACTGTGAGTCTCTGATGTTATCACCGCAGGCAGACCCTTCCTCTCTCGCACATGTGGCTATGTTTTTACCCTAGAAACAGCCCTTAACCCTCGGTGATGACTTCTCCTTCTTCGCTGTACTAGAGGCTCCTTAAACTTGTGTTTTCTTCTCTCCATTTCGGTCTTCTACCTTCGCTAATTTCAGAAGTGAGTGAGTGCGTTATAGTGGAGTGGACAGCCTCTATATATAGAGGATTGTCCCTCCCTTTAGGCCAACTAGAAGGTCAACTAGCTGTCTTACTTCGGATGGCTTCTTTGGTGGTGTCACATGCTTGGAGAAGACTCTTTGATGGTGCCTTTGCTTTGGAGTAGACTTGACTTTGCTTGGAGGAGAGTTCTTTGACTTCTATACAAACATATACATGATGCAACATGCCCTTAAGGTCTTCAGTATTTTCTTTTGACTATTTGACTCACCTATAGCACTTTAACTTGTGCTAGACCTATTTCAATAAGAAAGAAACTCATTAGCATATATTATAAAAATAATATTTCTTTTCTTGAATAAATACAAATATCAAAAGTACATTTATGAAGACCGAACCTAGTTACATTTCCTTCAACAAGAGGAAGAGGCAAATAGCCTATCTACCAGTGCTATAAATGTGGGCAACTGGGTCACAAATCTTTGGAGTGTCCTGAGAATGAGAAAGGAGTACAAAGAGATGCATATGTAACTCAATCGAAAGCAGCAAAAGCACATGCACCTGTGGCAGAAAATGCACCAGAAACAAAAGAAGCTTTAATGACGAATAAGGTCTTGTTGAAACCTTTAACCAGCCAAGGAGACTATTAAACTAGCACAAAGGAAAGCCTTGTTTAGGATTGTTTACAAGGCTGGAGGAAAATGCTGCAAAGTGGCGATTGACAGCAGGAGCACTAACAATCTAGTTTCCACATAAATGGTGGAAAAACTTGGATTGAAAAGGCTGAAGCATCAGACACCCTATAAAGTGTCATGGTTGCAGAAAGGTCACCAATTATTGGTAAGTGAGTAAAGCGAAGTAGAGTTCTAGATCGGCTGATATAAGGATAAGGTAGTTTGTGACATCATGCCAATGGATGTCTACCACCTTCTTTTGGGACAGCCCTGGCAGTTTGATAGAAGAGTGGTGTATGATGTAGAGAGAAATACCTATAAGTTTGAAAAGAATGGCATCAAGCACACCCTTGTACCATTGAAGGAAGAAAGTACAACTGGGACAAGTAGCTCAAAAGCATTATTGTTGGGAGGAAAGGAATTTCTACAACAAATGGAGGAAGAAGAGGTCAGTTATGCGGTGATCTACAAGCCAAAGGTAATACTTCTGCACACTGAAATTATAGATTTACATGTTGATATTCAAGATATGTTGCATGAGTTTAGTGATATCGTGGTAGATGACTTGTCAAGTGAGCTGCCACCCCAGAGAAGTATCAGCCATCACATAAGACTCGATACGAAGAGCAAGCCTTTCGAATAAAGTTGCTTACTGAATGACACCCAAGAAGAATGAAGAGATAAGGAAGCAGGTTCAAGGATTGTTAGACAAAGGATTGATATGGGAGAGCTTGAGTCCATGTGATGTCCCTGTGGTACTTAGCCCAAAGAAAGATGGAGAATGGAGTATGTGCACAGATTCCAGAGTAATTAACAAGATTACAATCAAGTACCAATTCCCATTGCCACGGATGGACGACATGATGGACTCTTTGAGTGGGGCAGCCTATTTTTCAAAGGTTGATTTGAAGAGTGGTTACCATCAAATCTAGATCAAGGAAGGAGATGAGTGGAAGACAGCTTTCAAGACCAATAGTGAACTATATGAATGGTTGGTCATGCCATTTGGACTGACAAACGCACCGAGCACCTTCATGTGGTTGATGAACGAGGTCTTGAAGGAGTTTGTTGGTAAGTTTGTTATTGTTTATTTAGATTATATTTTGATTTTCAGCCGAACAAAGGAAAAACACCTTAGGCATGTAAAGTATGTTCTAGAAAGGTTGTAGCAAGAGAAACTATTGATTAACCTGAAGAAGTGTACTTTCATGAAGTCTGAGTTGGTATACTTAGGCTTTGTCATTTCAAAGGACGGGTTGAAAATGGATCCGAAGAAAATAGAGGCAATTGTGAGTTGGCCTTCACCCGAGAGCATTTTTGAGGTTAGGAGTTTTCATGGTCTAGCTAGCTTCTGTTGGAAGTTCATCAAGAATTTTAGTGGTATTTGTGCACCTATCATTGAGACAAATCAAGAAGGATAGACAAACATTTTGTTGGACAGCAGCAATAGAGAAAAGTTTCCAGCTCTTGAAGAGAGAAATCACTAAGAAGTCGGTGTTGAAGCTACTTGACTTCAATCAGTTTTTGCAAGTCAGATGTGATGCTAGTGGTACAACCATTGGAGCGGTATCGAGTCAAGAAGGCAGACTTGTTGCTTATTTCAGTGAGAAGTCGAGTGAATCAAAGCGGAAATACCCCTCTTATGACAAGGAATTTTATGCGGTGGTTCAAGCATTGAAGCATTGGAGGCACTATTTGATGCCCCGGGAGTTTGTTTTGTTCTATGACAATTCTGCATTACAGTATATAATGAAGCAGCTTATTTGAACCATAAACATGCCAAGTGGGTGGAATTCCTACAAAGTTTCACCTTTGTTCTGAAACATGTGAGTGGACAAGAGAACAAGGTAGTTGATGCTTTGAGTAGGAGTGCCTTGATCATGCAGGAGTGCCATGTGCAAATTTTGGGCTTTGACTATTTGAAGGACTTGTACAAGAATTATGTTGACTTCAGAGAGGCCTTTGAAGCATGCAAGAACCCCGTGAGCAGAGATACCAGCCCCTAGAGGGTGTTTATGTTGCAAAATGATTTGTTGTTCAAAAACAGTCAGTTATGTATTCCCCATTATTCAATGAGAGAGAATTTGATGCCGGAAAAGCACAATGGAGGATTGGCAAGGCATTTTGGTGTGAACAAGACACTTGGGCAGCTAGAACACTTCTACATCTGGCCGAAGATGAGAATTGATGTGCAGAAATATGTGGGAAGATGCATAGTATGTCAGCATGTGAAAGGGAGGAGTCAAAATGTTGGGTTGTATACTCCTCTACCCATCCCAAGTAGACCATGGAACTCGGTGAATATGAATTTTGTTTTGGGTTTGCCGAGGACGCAGCAAGGTAAGGATTCTATACTTGTACTTGTGGACAGATTTACGAAGATGGCTCACTGTATCCCATGTTGCAAGATTAGTGATGCTACACATGTGGCTCATTTGTTTTCCAATGAGATTGTCTGATTGCATGGTTTGCCAAAGAGTATAATCTCCGATAGGGATACCAGGTTCACATGACATTTTTGGAGGACTTTGTGGAAGAAGCTTAGAACGAAACTGAACTCCAGCTCAGCCTATCACCCACAATCTGATGGGCAAACTAAAGTTGTGAACAGGAGTATCAGAAACCTATTTAAGAGTCTTGTGGGGGAGCATCCCAAGCAGTGGGATCGTGTATTAGCTCAAGCTAAGTTTGCATACAATGATTTGCCAAATAGGAGCACCAGGAAGAGTCTGTTTCAGATCTTATATGGAATGCACCCTAGAGGAGTTTGTGAACTAAGAGATTTGGGCAAACTCGAGCAGAGGAGTGCTGATGGGGAGGATTTTGCAGCAGTGATGAGTGAATTACATGAGAAAATAAAACAAAAGTTACTAGACTATAGCCACAAATACAAACAGAGAGCAGATTCAAGGAAAGAGGTAAATTTTGAAGTAGGGGGCATGGTCTTAGCACATTTGAGAAAAAAGAGGTTCCTAAGAGGGGAGTATAACAAGCTCAAAATGAAGAAATAGGACCTTTCCAAATACTAAAAAAGTTTTATTCAGATGCCTATGAACTAGAGCTACCTATGGGCCTAGGTATTTCACCTATCTCTAATGTGGTTGATTTGTATTCCTATCAAGTTGATGATGAAGGTGCCACTACAGCAAGTGGGAGTAGTAGGGAGTTCAATGAACAGCATTGGATAAAGCAGATGCATATAGCAGACGATCCAGAGGTTGAGAGATTCCTGGACACCAAGGTTGCAAAGCACACCAGGGGAAAGAGTATCTAGAGTTTTTAGTGAAGTGGAAGGACCATATGATTGAGGATTCTACATGGATGAGTGTTGCAGCCCTACAGAAGGCAAGTCTTTCTATCGAGGAACTTATGAGAAGGAGCTCATGAGTTTTTTCCTTTCCTAGGGAGTCTGATGCAAGAGCATTAGACCAAGTTCTGGTGGAAATGAAGGCGGCTTGACAATGTGGTGGATTGGCCACATGTTGGGCTGGAAAAGTTGATTTCGTCTCCTTTAGTGAGATTTTAAATAATGTAAATACAAACTTTCAAAAAGTTGTAGAGTTTAGGAAATTAAGAGTCATTTTCCTTGTGTCTTTTCGACTTCCCTCAATTAGAGAGAAAAGGAAGTGAAACAGTTGCCAAGGATGTGCATAAAAAGAGCTTCGATTGAGAGGAGGGGAGCTTCTTCTCCTGCCTCGAACTTGTACCTGTGAAGTAAATAAAAGAAATGTGTAGCATATTCTTTCCATAGCTCTGTGTTATTTCTCTGTGTGGTTATCTATGTGTTTAAATTGTATATACATTTGATTTCAGTGTAGAATCAATGTGACCCCAGGCCTGTAGCATTATGTGTTGGTGGATCTTCGATTTTTGAGTTGTGGTTGTTATGCACACTTGTTACTGTGACCCAAATCATTAATTTGCAAAGTCTTTATTTTGCAGGCAATGACACGGTTATGCTCACTGAGCATGCTCAATAATTTGATGAGTTTGGCTGGAGACGGAGTAGGAGATCATTTTCTGTAGAAGGCAGTGTGAAATAAAAACAAAAAAAGAGAACCTCAATACTCAAGCATTGGACAGAGAGCCTTCGTTATGGACGTTGTCATGGTTCTGTTGGAAGTTGAGCGTAGCCATTGGTAAAGACGACGTGGGAGTCCATTCCTGAGCGTGGAAGACGTGTTCAAGGTGAAGAGTCTAGTCTGTAGAGAGCAGGGCGCTCTACCTTCCCAGAGATGAAAATAGAGGTTTCAGGGGTGCTACGAAAATATTTCATAGCGCCTCCAACAGTGTATTTATGCATGGTGTTGTGCCCAATTTTTGCATCTGGCTGCCTTTGTTCCATCACATTCTGTCATGCCAAATCTTTCAAGCAGCTTGAAAACATATTTTCCTTGAGAAAGAAAAATCTCACCAGGTTTTTGCCATAGTCAAAGACACAGAAAGTAGTGCATTAAGTGGAGTTCTTTCATTTCAAATTCAGAAGCTAACTCTCTCTTACACTGGAGAATAAAAGGTTCACTATCGGTAAGAAATAAATCATCAACATATAGTACCAAAATCAAAGGCATACCTTGGACTATCTTGAAGTAAATATTTGGATTAGCATTACTTCTAGTAAAACCAAGCTTCATCAAGAAGCTATCAATGTGAGCATACCAAGCTCTTGGAGCTTGCTTCAAACCATAGAGGGCTTTCTTCAGTCTTCACACATGAGTTTTCCAGTCATGTACTTAAAAGCCTTGTGGTTGCTCCACAAATACTTCTTCCTTGAGTTAGCCATGCAGAAAAGCTAACTCCCTCTTACACTAGAGAATAAAAGGTTCACTACCGGTAAGAAATAAATCATCAACATATAGTACCAAAATCAAAGGCATACCTTAGACTGTCTTGAAGTAAAGATTTGGATTAGCATTACTTCTAGTAAAACCAAGCTTCATCAAGAAGCTATCAATGTGAACATACCAAGCTCTTGGAGCTTGCTTCAAACCATAGAGGACTTTCTTCAGTCTTCACACAGTAGTTTTTCGGTCATGTACTTAAAAGCCTTGTGGTTGCTCCACAAATACTTCTTCCTTGAGGTAGCCATGCAGAAAAGCAGTCTTCACATCCATTTAATGAAGAGACCATCCTTGGCTTGCAACTAGAGCCACAATGGATCGAATGGTTGTATAATGGGAAACTAGTGCAAAGATCTCATCATAGTTTATTCCCTCTTTCTGAGAGAAACCTCTAACCACAAATCTAGCTTTATATTTTTCAATAATACCATCAGCACCATGTTTAATTTTATACAACCATTTAAAAAACACAATAGATTTACCTTGGGGTCTTGGAACCACTTGCCATACATAATTATGAATGATGGACTCATATTCTTCAACTATTGCATCTTTCCACACTTGATCCCTCACAACTTCAAAAGTGCAAGGTTCAGCTTGAATAATGTTGCTCATGGCTACAACATATCCTTGGAACCGGCATGGTTTCTTGCTTTCTCTAAAGGTTCCTCTGGGAGCAACATGTTTATCAACATCTTGAAGGGTGTGACGAAGCCATAAAGGTCTCCTTTTAGTAGGAGGATCAAATGAAGGAGGATCCAAAGGATCCATGGGTTCATCAATAGGATCAACATCAAGTTCAAGATTTTCTTGTATCTCAAAAGCATCATCTTAACTATAAACATTAGCAGAAGGAAGAGGAGTGTCTCTTGCCTTTCCATGAGTTGAATCTTCATCAAATGTTACATATCTGCTAAACTATATATTTCTTTCTCTTGGTACATATATTATCTAAGCTTTAGAATTCTCACAATAACCAGCATACGTACCATTCTTACCTAAAGCTTCCAGCTTGTTCCTCTTCTCTTTTGGGACATGGAAGTAGACAGGGCAGCCAAAGATCCTCAGGCGCCCAACTTCGAGTTTTTTTCCAGTGAAGACTTCTTCAAGAGTCTTGTTGTTTAGAGCACGATGAGGAGATCCATTTTGAACATAAACAATTGTGTTTGCAACTTCTCCCCATAGAAACTTTGGCAGTTTTTGATCATGCAACACAACTTTCATTGCTTCCATGATAGTTCTATTCTTTCTATCAGCCACACCATTTTATTCAGGGTTATATGGAACGGTGTTCTCTTTTTTTATTCCAATTTCTGTTGAAAAATGTGTAGCTAGGTTCAGTCTTCATAAATATGAAATGTACTTTTGATTCTTGTATATTGTAAATGAAAGAAAAATTATTATTGTTATTTTTGAAGCATGGGTTTCATGCTCGAGGTCTTTTCTTTTAGAGGTCAAGCACCCATTGAGTGCTTCTAGGATTTGTCCTAGGGTCAAGAAGTCAAAAGAGTCATTGTCATATGAAGAAGACCCCATCGGACACATTGTAACTTGTAAAAAGAATTATTTTTGTATTTAAAAGAGTCAAAATACCCTCCAAGACCAAGTCGGCCTGGCAGCTAAGAAGTCGGCCTCAGTTAGGATATTTCATCCACCTTGGAAGCCTATATATAGGAGAGAACTCGACCTCCTATGGACATCATTCATTCTCTCATCATCCAAGAGAAGGAGAAGAAGAAGACGAGCTAAGAAGAAAGAAGGACAAAGGACAAGTGTTTGGGTTATTTCTCTATCTCTTTTCACATGTGCAAAGGAAAGAGGCTGGGGTTTTGCTGCTACAAGATCGAACTTGGAGAAATTACAGAAAGAAGGTTGAAGAAAGGTCTATTAGGTTATCCTCAAGCCCTAGAAGAAGAAGAAACTCAAGCGAAGATCAAAGGAAGCCTTGGAAGACCTAGATTTGCTCACACGTGTGGAGGCACCAGTTGCTGTAGGGGCCGAAAATTTTGGAGCTGCAGTAGAGGCCGAAATTTTGTAGTTGGGGTCGAAGTTGTGCAGCTAGAAGAAATTTGACTAGGATTGAGTTGGACAAAGGAAGCACATCATCTGGAAGGTCGGACTTGGTCTTGGAAGGGTATTGGTCTTGGTCTACAGGTCTTGGAATTCATCATTTGAAGAATCTATGAGAAGAGAAGAGATTTGTGGGTTTTCCTCTCAAGTGAAGAGGTTTTGGCCCTCGCTTGCAGCCTATATCCTGTGTTCCTATGTATTGTTGATATTCTTGTTTTGGTAGTTGTTTGATGATAAAAATAAAATAATAATAAGAGAAGAAGCTAATAAGTAAGAAAAGGTAAAAAGACATCACAAGCAGTTATCAAGTTTAAGAGAAATCATCCTAACTATAGCCCTATAGATTTCTCAACATGGTATCAGAGCTAAGGTTGGCAAAGGGCATGATGAAGATCATTACATTTGTGAAGAAGTCCTTAAAGAAGTGTTCTATGGTAGCAAGTCATCTCAAAGAAGGTATCAAGGCATTGTGGAATCTCTTATTATCCATCAAGGACAATATGACCAAGACTTCTACAAAGGACGAAGGGTTATTCTCAGCACTTACTGGCACATTTGAAGATGAGAATATTTGGGTAATCGATAGTGGAGCATCAAGGCATATTACAGGTGAACACAAGCAACTAAAGATTTTATCAAGAGGAAAATCTTCTTAGTTCGTTGAGCTTGGTGATAAGAAGAGCTATCATGTAAGGGGAATTGGATCAACCTCGTTGGAGCTAGATAATGGAGGAAATATTCATCTCAACAACATCCTATTTGTTCCAGGTTTGCAAAAGAATCTACTTTCTATTTCATGTCTAGAAGATAAGGGAGATAGAGTCACTTTTATAGATGGAAAGGTTGTAGTATGGGATAAAAACTCTAGAATCGAAAATGAAAAGATCATTGGGATTCGTGAAGGAAGGATCTACAGATTGTTGACTCCTCTCTCTCAAGCTTCGATTCACATTGAAGTAAGTCCATGTGAACTTTGGCATAGAAGGTTTGGTCACCTTCACTACAAAATCTTACCAACTCTAAATTCAATGGTGAATGGCATCCCTAAACTCAAGAAACATCATGAAGGAGTATGCAAGGGATGTGCATTAGGTAAAAATGTTAAGAGACCATTTGGAAGCAGTGCTTCAAGGTCAAAAGAAATTTTGGATCTCATTCATTTTGATGTCTGTGGTCCTATGTCTACAAAGTCTCTTAGAGGTCATCTATATTATGTAAAGTTCATTGATGACCACTCAAGGAAAATTTGGGTCTATTTGTTGAAATCCAAGGATGAAGTATTCAACAAATTTCAAGAATTCAAAGCTAGAGTAGAGAACCTTACAGAAAGGAGAATAAAGATTCTAAGATCCAACAATGGAGGAGAATACACTTCAAAGGAACTCATAGCTTTCTGTAAGGAGGCTAGGATTAAGAGGGAGTTGATAGTCCCATATAATCTCGAACAAAATGGGGTTGTTGAACAAAAGAATTGATCTATTGAAGAAAGTGTAAGAGCCATGTTACATGATCAAGACTTGCCAAAATTCCTATGGGGAGAAGCAACAAAGGCTGTTATATACATTCAAAACCGAAGTCAACACAGATCACTAGCCAACATGACTCCTGAAGAAGCACTCGCTGGGAAGAAACCAAACATGGACGATCTCCGGATATTTGGTTGTCCTATCTATATTCATACTCCGGAAGATAAAAGAAAGAGGTTAGATCCTACAAGCATGAAGGGAATATTCGTTGGCAATAGTAATACTTCAAAGGCATATAGGATCTACATAAAGGAAGCATTGTTTTAAGAATCGGTCTGCTCGGAACCGATTTGGCCGAGTTGGTCCAAGTCAAGCCCTCACCAGGTCGACTCAGCCATCAAACCGGTTCGGTCGATCGGGTTATTACCGAGCCGGCCAAGTTGTCTAACAACTCGGCCGGCTCGGTAATAACCCGGCTGGCTTAGCCAAGTCCGAGCCTACTCGGCCGGCTCGATAACAGTGGCTTGTCAACTCAAAAAAACAACGATTTCTTCTACTTGCTTTTTGGTGAAGAGATTTGTGTTAAACGCTGGTGGACAAATGAATTCCACATGAGCTTACTATTTTCATAGGTTGTTTACTTGTTCACACAGCTTCCTATGGCATGAATCGTTTAGTGCTTGAAAATAGAAAGTGATGAGTCTGGCGCTGGCAATTTGATAGGATCTAATGTTGTGAACTTATTGCCAAGAACATGAAATCTCCTGTAAAAATGGAGCAAGACATTTGTTGCCTTCATTGTATAAAATTCCTCAAGGAACAATGTGAATTTCTAAGTAAACAATGATACTATCTGAGAACCATGTAATAAAGAGGGCACATGAAATTGAAATGCTAATCAAACATGTGATCCTAGTTAGAAAGTTTATAGGTGCAATTCTCTCTTGGAAGATGGCAGTGTATCTTTATACATATTACAAATTTGATGGGAACAAACTTGAAGTTGCCCCAAGGGATCCTAAAACTAGAGAATAGCCACAAAATATTCTATGGGGTGTAGATGGGTCTGTCATGACTGCATGTAGATGTGGATGCAGAAGTTTTGGCGTTAAGGATCCTATATCTTGATCTATGTCACATACAAATTGCTTTTGTAGTTCTTCTCATGAATACATCTATTAACATCCATCTTAGTGAGATGGTCTAAGATGATTGATGAGGGTACAAGATTAAAAATCAGTTACAAACTATGAAGCATGTAGATATGCTACCAGTGGTTGATCCAGATGATCTTGGCTCCTCTAGCAATAGCCACTAGCCAGTAGTATTGGTCGCAGTTTACTTTTGTTGTAGAGGCCATTTCTAGCCTCCTTGGTTATGTGTTTTTGTTTTGATCTCTATATCATCATCATGTATGTATTGGACAATGCCACTGGGTGCCATTTTGATATAATGGATATATTCATGAGCCTACTTTGATCGTATGTTGTCTTCTATCTATATTCTAATGTTGTGTGTTTGGAAACATGAATGAAAATCTTTAAAATTATGTTTTTTTATAAAAAAATATATATATTTAATGTATTTTTTACAACGACCGAGTCATTGAAATTGAGTCGGCCGAGTCAATACCAAGTCGGAGTCGAAGTCGGAGTTTTAAAACATTGAAAGGAAGGACATTGAATACAAGTAAGCCAAGATGTGATCTTTGATGAAAGTATTACATTTAAGAAATCAAAGGACCTCCGACTGACTCTAATGATGAAGAACTTTCAATATTTGAAGAAGAATGTACCAGGGAGGAAGAGGAATCAAATCATGAAGATGAAGGTCTCAGTGGACCAGTGCAACCTATGATCATCCCTGAAAGCAGAAAGAGACCTAATTGATTGGAGTCTACCCTTCTAAATGAAGAAGGACATGGAGCAAACAATGGCACATTCAAGGAAAGTAAGAAGCCCAAAAGATATTCAAGGTATGCAGCCTACATGACAAAGTTAATAAAAGTTGAACCATCCACCTTTGAAGAGGTTGTCAAACATCAGGAGTGGAAAGATGCCATGAATGAAGAGTATAAATCAATAATGAAAAATGGAGTTTGGGAGATCATACCTAAGCCTAAAGACAAATCAGTGGTAACTTCCAAGTGGCTCTACAAGATTAAGCATGCAATAGATGGAAGTATTGATAGATATAATGCAAGATTTGTGACTAGGGTCTTCTCTCAACAAGAAGGCATCGATTATGAAGAGGCATTTGCACCTACAGCAAGGTATACAACTATACGTTCATTGGTCTCTTTGGCAGCATCGATGGGATGGAACACCATCAAATGGATGTCAAGACACCATTCCTAAATGGCACTATCGATGAAGAAGTCTATATAGAATAACCCTTTGGATTTGAAGTAAAAGATAGAGAGACTTATGTCTGCAGGTTGAAGAAAGCATTGTATGGCCTTAAGCAGGCACCAAGGGCATGGTATGCAAGGATGGATGCATACCTACAAAGATTGGGCTTCTCGAAGAGTTCTACTAATCCGAACCTCTACATCAAGGTTGTGAAGGATGAGCCTATAATCATTCTTCTATATGTGGACGATCTTCTCATGACAGTTGCAGAAGGTCATATTCAAGAGTGCAAGAAGCAACTATTGAGAAATACAGGGCATAGTAATTATGTGATTTCTCTTCTATTAGTAACTGCTTGTGAATGCTTTTTATTTCTTTAGATTAGGATCTTCTTTTACTTAGGCTATTAATGTTCTTCTTTATCAAACAACTACCAATGCATAAACCATAAAGAGACAAGACACAGAATATAGGTTATCAACTAGGGCCAAAACCTCTCACTCTTTGAGAGGAAAACCCGAACAAATTCTCTTTCTTATAGAGATTCCAATTGACGAATACCAACACCAAGACCCTTTGACCTATTTGCCACTGCAAAACCAAGACACAAAGCTCCCTTGATGAAGTCCTTCTTCCTTGAATCAACGATAGTCAACCTTCTGCTTTTTCCTCCTTCTCGACTTCTCTTCAACTTCAGCTGCTTCAGACCCCTTGAATTAGGCCTTCTTTGCATGGTGATTCCTTCTAGCTTCCCTCGGCTTCCTCTTAATCTTGCCTTACTACCAATTCGGCTGCTCAAGGGGACTGTAATTCTTCTCGGTTCCTTTTGCTACAATCGAACTCTTACTTCCTCACACGTGTAGAGGAAACAAACCCAAAAACAGACTTGAAAAAGGAGCTCGGATTATATTCTTCTTGGCTTTGATTGATAATGGGCTTCCCTTACAAACTTCACACTTTTTCCTGTTTTAGACCTTCACCGAAATTCTGTTCTGAAATGGAGATGAACTGCCCTATATATAGTTGTTGTAGCCTCATAATGAGCTGACATCACTGCAAGATGGGTCGACATGTCATTTCATGGAGATATAATTATCCTTCTTGAAGCCGACTTGAGGAGGAAACTTTGCTTGGTCTTGGAGGGCTATTTATATCTAATGACTCGTACAAAATGTAATATGCCCAAAAAGGGTCCTTCATACATGACATAGACTCAAATTGACTTTTATGACTAGATGACAAATCCTAAAGGCTCTCAACGGGAGCCATCACTTTAAAAAAAAAAAATCCTTGCTCATGAAACCCATGAGACAAGCATTACAATAATAATTTTATTTTTCTTCTTTTCATCATTTACATAAAATCGCAATTACACATGTCATTATGAAGACCAAACCTAGTTACGCTTTTCAATAACATCTAGCAGCAGAATTCGACATGAAGGATCTAGGGTTGATGCACTATTATTTGGGTATGGAAGTTTGGCAAGGACCTGATAAGATTTATCTAAGTGAAGGAAAGTATGTGATCAAGATGTTGAAGAGGTTTGACATGATGAATTGCAAACCTATGACAATCTCTATGATCACAAACTTGAAGAAGCTAAGAAGCTTTACATCAAGCCTAGTGGATCCGACAAGGTATAGACAATTGATTGGCTCACTGATGTATTTGGTAAATACTCGACCAAACATTTGTTTTGCAGTGAATGTTCTCAATGAGTTCCAGGTAGAGCCCAAGCATGATCATTGGAAAGCAGCCAAGCATATAATGAGATATCTTGAAAGAACAATCCACTATTGCCTAAAGTATGATAAGAGGAATGATGTCCACTTGATTGGATATACAGATTCCAACTAGGGAGGTAGTGAGATGGATGGGAGAAGCACTATTGGAGGATGTTTTAGTTTGGGATCCTCCATGATCTCCTGGATGAGTAGAAAGCAAGAATCGGTTGCTTTGAGTATTGTTGAGGCTGAATATATTGCAGCCTGTGAAGTAAGCAAAGAAGTTGTCGGGTTGAGGAGGTTGTTGTCCGATTTGTTTGAAGGACCAATGGACCCTACGGTCATACATTGTGACAACACCAACCGTATAAGGTTGTCTGAAGACCAATGTTTCATGGAAAGACAAAGCACATAAATAACAAGTATCACTACATTTGAAAGCTAGTGCAGGATGGAGTGTTGCAGCTACGATATATCTCCACTGATGAACAGGTCGCTGACATCTTGACAAAATCTCTTCCTAATAAGAAGGTTGTATATTTGAGAGACAAGCTTGAATTGGTTGATATATCCTCCCTGGTTGAGAGGGAGAGATAGACACATCATTCTTGTCTTCACTCCGTGAAGAAAAATGGAGGATTGGGTAAGCATCTGGCATCTGATACTCTTTGAGGATGAGGTAGGGCATCCAAGATAAGAGTATTCATAGAGGAAATTCCTTGAGGATGTGGTATTCCATGATAGGAATTGTCCTGGAAGGACATACCCTGTGAACACTCGAGTGGGGTATGTGCCTTGAGTGACAATGATAATGGCGTCTATCAATCATTGGTCTTGCCGGCATTGTGCTCTGATCTTGTGGACGGATAGAGTTGTTAGTTAAGGCCTTGCTATTTGACAATGTTGGTTGAAATGATCCAAAGAGATGGCTTACCAATCTGACTCTTCTTATGAGTTCTCTTTAGTTTGAGAATGTTCATGTACCATTTATGAATACCTCCCTAATTAAGAGGGAGTGTTGAAAAATGTGTAACTAGGTATGGTCTTCATAAATATGAAATGTACTTTCAATTCTTGTATATTGTAAAATAATAGAAAAATTATTGTTGTTATTTTTGAAGCATGGCTTTCATGCTCAAGGCCTTTTATTTTAGAGGTCAAGCACCCATTGAGTGCTTCTAGGATTTGTTCTAGGGTCAAGAAGTCAAAAGAGTCATTATCATATGAAGAAGACCCCATCAAGCACGCTGAAACTTGTAAAAAGAATTACTTTTGTATTTAAAAGAGTCAAAATACCCTCCAAGACCAAGTCGACCTCAATTAGGGCATTTCGTCCACCTTAAAAGCCTATATATATATATATAGGAGGAAACTCGACCTCCTATGGACATCATTCATTCTCTCATCATCCAAGCGAAGGAGAAGAAGAAGAAGGCAAGCAAAGAAGAAAGAATGACAAAGGAAAAGTGTTTGGATTATTTCTCTCTCTCTTTTCACACATGTGAAGAAAGGAGGCTAGGGTTTGTCGTTGTAAGATCGAACTTGGAGAAATTGCAGAAAGAGGGTCGAAGGAAAGTCTATTAGGTCATCCTCAAGCCCTAGAAGAAGAAGAAACTCAAGTGAAGGTCAAAGGAAGCCTTGGAAGCCCTAGATTTGCTCACACGTGTGGAGGCCATGAAAGATTCTCCGATGCTATGAAAAAGAAGTTGATCTCCCTAAGTTAAGAGAGAGCCTAGATAAAAGAACAAAGGATATCTCCCAAGTTGAGAGGGAGGACATATTATAGTCATGATGAAGAAATTGGAGAATGCATATTGAGGTGTTGCTGAAAGAAGGAAACCAGAATTTAGATGTTGTATGTGAAGTAGGAAAGGAAGTTGAATGATTGAGGAAACCCTAAGTTGCACGAACCGAAACAGGCATGGGTACAAAACGTGACCCCCCCAAATTTTGGAAACGGGGAAATGCAATATATATATATATATATATATATATATATATATATTTAGGACATTTAAGAAATATGTGCAATCATTAAAGCCTTAATATATATGATACATTCTAATTTATTACATTATGATTAAATTGTCAATTGTCAATGCATAAACTATAAGTCTCTAAATTTACATCACATTTACTCATGAATGATCACATAATGAAAATAGCAATATCCAAAATCAGCCACGAGAAATTTCTAATTTCTTGTCTTGTGCTTGATTAGAAGTCTCCTCCTACATAGTCGAACGACCTTAGTGCTCTTGATTAAATACAATTTCCATACCCTAGTACCTTATGTGCTCTTGATTATTGGGACTCTCCCCTGCATAGAGGGCTTGGTTCTCTTGATTAAATACAAGTTCCATACCTAGTACATGACAAAATCCAATGGAAACATTGCAAACCCCCCAATCCTAAAATCCTGAAAAAACAAATAAGTCTGTTGGATTTTGAGTGAGATCTAAAATTCTACTTTCTCCATATGAAATCCAATGAGGGCCAAACCACTCTCAAACATCCTGAGTCATTTCATGGTAATGTAAAAAATTTAAGTAAAAGCATGAAAATGAAAAATAAAGGAGAATGTTCTTAAACATTACCATGAACTGCATATCAACACTAGGGCCATAGGCTTGAACATTAGGCTGCGCCACTCAAAAAATCCTCTTTTTTATAACTTGAGAGGCATTTAAAAGCATCTAGAAGATATTTTAGTCGCCCAAAAAAAAATTAGAAGAAAAAAATTAAAAAAATACAAGAAAAAGTCAAGTTAGAAGAGGAAACTCCACCATACGGCCTAGAAACACGTTTTCGGCCATACTGGCCACGTTTCCTCCTCGAGAAACAGGCCAGTACGACCAGAAACGAGTTTCCAGGCCATACAGTACGAGTTTCCCTGTTTCTGTTTCGTTTCCAGCCGGAAACAGACCCTTCTCCAACGTTTTCTGCAACTTAGAGGAAACCTTTGTCTAGACTTTATTGGGAAACCTCTAAGTCCTGCTATGATAAATTGTGACACAGCATCAAGATGATTGAAAACCCCAAAGGTTTGTATTTACTTATGAGTATTTGAAAGATTGTTAATGATTGGGGTTGTGTTTGCACAGGAAAATCTCTCTAAGCGTTGAAAGCATGCTTGCTGTTACTGATATGTTTGATTAGGAGAGATTTGATGTGTTGAGGCATTGTGTGTGTAAAATACCTGGGAGGACATTTGGCTGGCATATGTGTTGATGTCTAGTTCCTGAAGTAGTAGGGAGGATGGCATTGGTCATAGAGCTCTAACCTTGCATTACACACCTAGTTCCCTAGGTTGATGGTTAGTAAGTAAGCCAAATTGTACCTAGAGAGGTTGAAAGCTTTAGTCCGTCTTAGTCCCACCCGGATAGATTGCCCTGGTCAAGAATCTATTCTGTGGCACCATAAGTGCCTAAACTCTTCATGGTTAATGTGTTTTGAGATCTTCCACGTACTTGTATATGTATGAATAACTCACTAGTTAAGAGGGAGTGTTGAAGAATGTAACTAGGTTCGGTCTTCAATGTATTCATCAAAAGAAAGAAAAAGAAGACTTTATTACTATTATTAGTATTATGACTTATTAAAGCATGGGTTTCATGCTTGGGTCATCATTAAGGACTTCTAGGATTTATACTGAGTCATTAGAGTCAGTATGAGTTCTAGGGTTTCATACTGAGTCATTTAGAGTCATTGTAGGGTTTCATACTGCTAGTTCATTAATGAGTTCTAGGGTTTATACTAAGTCATTAGAGTCATACTTATCAAAGTCCCCATTAAGGACTTCTAGGATTTATATTGAGTCATTAGAGTCATTGTCCATTGAAAGAGACCCTTCTTGGGCTTTCGAATCATGTAAAAAGAATTGATATTGAATAAAATAAGTTATTTGTCACCTCCACACCAAGTCGGCCTCAAACAAGGTAATTCGACCTCACCAGAAGCCTTATATATACAAGCAATTCGAATTCATTTGGAGATATCTCTCACACAAGTTCGATATTCAAGAAGAGGCAGAAGAAAGTGCGAAATTCCAAGAGAAGAAAAAGAATTGTTGGAAAGAACAAGATAGAAGTTTTTGAGTCATCTCTCTCTCACACGTATTGATTTTTTGGTCTACTATTGGAGGGTCGAAGTGTTGCAGTTGGATCGAAGTCTTTCTGTTGGGTCGAAGTATTTACTGGGCTACTACTGGATCGAAATTATGTTGTGTTGAAGTTGTTGCTACTAGGTCAAAGTTGCTGCTGCCAGCTGTTGCTACCAGGTCGGAGTTGTTGCTACTAGTTGTTGCTGCTAAGTCGACATTGTTGATTAAAAGGTTATCATCTACAAAAGGAAGAAAGGGTTGACTTGGTGTGGAGGAAGCTTGTGTCTAGGTCAAGAGTCTTGGATCATCTCGCGATATTATTAAGGAAGAGTTGTTGACTGGGTTTTCCCCTAGTTAGGGGTTTTGCCCTGGTTGTCTGCCTACATCTGGGATTTGTGATCTTTGTGTTATTGCTTTGGTAATTGCCTGATGAACTAAAGATAAAAGAAGAACATAAAGAATATCACAAGTAATTATCAATATAAAGAAAATCTTTCTGCCTTTTTGATTTTCTAACACATTGAGAATATCAATATAAGTAATCAAACTTCCATAACTTAAATCAATTTTATCTTTCTTATCCAACTCGAGATTTTCTACTAGGGTTTTCGACATAAACCCTAGATTTCAAAGTTAAACCTTAGATATCAACAACTTAATAGTGAAAGCATTTTATATCTAGGGTTTCACTATTTCAAGTTCCAGAAATGAGACTCAACACCTACAAGGGTATTGCTACAAGCCTTAGGTTTGATCACTAAGACTTGCAGAATCTCGTTTTACATCTAGTGTTTCAACAATTTCCTGTTAGACTTTACTAGGTTTTGTTACATACCCTAGAACTCATTAATGAACTAGCAAATTTACATCTAGGGTTTCATTCATATTAGTCTTTTACATAGATACAAACATCAAACCTTAACAATTTTTAACTATGGTTTCAATTATGTGGAAGCACATACACCTAGGGTTTCATTCCTAGGGCTTCAGTAAACTCTCAGTTCACCAAATCCTAAAGGTTTAGGGTTCTATGACAAACCCTAAAAGATTAAGGTTTCACCAAAGCATTACCAAAACCCTAAATACTGTTAGACTTTCAAACCCTAAGTAACCTAGGGATTCGACATTATCAATGGCATACCCTAAGCAACAAAAAGTTAGGGTTTTTTAATGAACCCTAAAAGTTACGGTTTCAACAAAAAATGAACAAATAACAAGAGATATTACAAAGGTAGATTCAATCTAGTGATTGATCTTCCTAACAAGAATCTTTTACGATTCAAAACCCTAAACACAAAATAGTTAGTAATACAAAGCAAATTTCAAAATAGTTTTAATGAAAAAGGTTTTTGCTGCAAACCTTATAATTATAGTCATACCTAGAACTGCGCCTTTTACAAACTTAAGAACCTTGTAGGGTTTCCTTGAAGTGCTCTCTCTGAATTTAGTTCCAATTGTATGCCTGCAAAACTTATTGACAAGTACAACCAAGCAAACTATACAATACCAAAAATGTGATGTCAAATGTTAATCTAGGGTTTCTAAGAAACAATGGAGGATGGAATCCTAGGGTTCCCAATTACAAAGTCTAGGTCTAGCAAATACAAATTTTCTTACTTCAATTATCACTACGGTTTACTATATACCCTAGATTACCTACAAAACTTAAAAGTACAGACCAGGGTTAGGGTTTCTATATGACAAGGGTTGTCATGTGTCATTTGGGATTTATAATTTTCAATATCAGCATCATATGTTAGATTCTTAAGCAAATAAACATGTCGTACATACCTTAAGGTTGCATGCCTTACAGAACTTGATGCCTTTTCCTGCAAATTGCACACATATGGTTAAGTGACTAAAATATGAAAAATAGTGTTGATACTTACTTGAAGACTTAATGATAAAGAGACTTGTTACACTTCTTCACTGTCTGTAGCTTCTTTCATAGACTAGACCCAAGGTCTAGAACTTCTCATTGTCTTTCAAACTTTATAGGGGAAATGGCTTTGAATGTTGATTAGTGTATTCGAGATGACTCATTGAATAGGTCCTTCAAGACACTAAAATATGCTACAAAAGTTGTCTTTCATTATGTTTGATACAGTTTATCAAACAAGTGTATTTTTAAGAGGATTGATATATGTATACTTCAAAGGTCGGCTTCCCTTAGGTAACAGTTCAAGTTTTGGATTGTGTACATATACATGCTATAGGACTATCAATCTTTTGTCACAATATCTTGCCCTCTAAACCACTGAATTCTCCTTAAGAGGATATATGAATAAGACTTTAGGAAAGAGCGAATAGCATAGGTATGATGATGGATCAATCTTAGAAGTCTCGAATTAGAGTTCCCTTTCAGAACTTCGGCCTTTTGATAAGGTAACGATGGCTCTACTTTAGGATTACCAGTATAGATTTAGAACAAAGTCAATACTATCCTCCAACAAAACCAGAGATTTAGTACGAAACCTTTGTGCTCAAAATTTTAAAAAGATTTGGCTCCTTTTCAGGGTTAGTGGAGTTGTCAAGATGAAGGCCTTTGATGCCTAACAAAACTCAGAACAATCCTTAACAAGTTCATTGTTTTGTAGTGAGTAAGATATACATTACAGAGTTCTAACCTTATCAAGGCTTCAAACCTAATATAGTCTCTCTAGACCCTCGCTCTATCACCAAGATGTGCGACCCTCTTAGGAATGTTGAATCACTCTTTTTGTTCTTCAAGAGCAGAGCTTCTCATGCCCTCGCTCTCTTTAAGTCTACAGTCTTGTCACAGTGAATAGGGCTTGATAGAGTGCCCAGAAATTAAGTCTTCTTTACTTCACAAATTCGGTCTATGGTATTTTTTTTCTTCTTGAGATGAGATGGAGCCAATTTGATCTTCTTTATCCGCCCTCACTTCAAAGCCCTATCTCTGATCCCATGTTGAGAAATCTAGTGTTGAGAAATCTATAGGGCAGTAGTTAGGATGATTTCTCTTTCTATGATAATTGCTTGTGATATCATTTTACTATTTCTTACTTATTAGCTTCTTCTCTTATTCTTATGTTCGTTCAAACAGCTACCAAAACAAGAAGAGCAATAGTACACAATAACACAAGATATAGGCTACAAGTGAGGGCCAAAACCTCTCGACTTGACAGGAAACCCCGTAAATCTTTTCTCTTCTTATAGATTCTTCAATTGAAGAATTCCAAGACCTCTAGACCAAAACCAATACCCTTCCAAGACCAAGTCCAACCTCTCCTAATGATGTCCTTCCTTTGTTCAAGTCAAACCCAGTCAAACCTCTTCCAACAACACAACTTCTACCCCCAGCTTTAGAATTTCAGCCTCTACTGCAGGTCTGAAATTTTCGGCCCCCTGCATCTGCCACTGCATCCACACGTGTGAGCGAAATTTAGCCTTCCAAGTATTGAAGAAAGTAACTAGGTTCGATCTTCATAATTGTATTTGAATCATAATGAATGTATTTATCAAGAGAAAGAAAAACGAATTTTTATTATTATTGTTATGACTTATTAAAGCATGGGTTTCATGCTTGGGTCATCATGTTTTAGGTCAGAGTCCCCATTGAGGAATTCTAGGTTTTGTCTTGAGTTATTAGAGTCATTGTCCATTTAATAAGACCCTTCTTGGGCTTTTGAATCATGTAAAAAGAATTAATATTGAGTCAAATAAGTCATTTGTCACCTCCACACCAAGTCGGCCCTTACCTGATCAAGTCGACCTAGATGAGGGTAATTTGACCTCCAAAAAAGGGTATATATACAAGCAGTTCAATTCATTTGATGACAATCACACACAAGTTCAATATCCAAGAGAAGGATCAGAAAAAGTGTGAAGATGCAGAAGAAGGAGAAGAATTGTTGGAAGGTCAAATTTCTGGGACATCTCCCTCACACGTGTGGATTCATTGGGTTACTTCTGGAAGGTCGAAGTTTCTACTAGGTCGAAGATTCTGCTAGGTCAAAGATTTTGTTGGGCTACTACTAGGTCGAAGTTGTTGCTGGAAAGCTATCATCTGCAGAAGAAGGGAAGGGCTAACTTGGTTATTGGAGGAAGTTTGAGTCTAGGTCAAGAAGTCTTGGATCATCTCGTGAAATTATTAAGGAAGAGTTATTGACTGGGCTTTCCCCTAGATAGGGGTTCTGCCTTGGTTGTCTGCCTATATCTGGTGTCTGTGATCTTTGTGTTATTGTTTTGGTAATTGCTTGATGAACCAAAGATAAAAAAGAACATAAGAATATCACAAGTAATTATCAATATAAAGAAGATCATTCTGCCTTTGTGATTTTCTAACATGCAATCATAGCTAAGGTGAAGGAGTAGGAAAAAGGCAGCTTGAAAATCTATTGAACGGACTCAACGGAGAATAAGGAGTTTTAAGAAGTTTGAATAAGGGTCATCAAAAGGGTCATACAAGAAGTCAAGCCTACCATCTTCAAGCACAATGTCTAACTCAATGAAGGGAGAAAACGAATTAGAAGGAGCATCCAACTACAGGGCATGGAAGAAGAGGATAGACCTCATCCTCAAGAAGAATAAAGTCTTGGATCTAGTCAAGGAAAAGTAAAGAAGCCTACAAATGAGTCAAGTGATGCAGGAAAGGCAAAGTTCAAAGAAACAGAGATATTGGCCATGACACTAATGGTGGATGGAATAAAGGATAACCTCGTCCCATACAGATCCAACATAGATTTTGCTCAAGAGATGTATGACGCATTATCCAAATTATTCACAATCAAGAATCTTGGTCAAATAGCAAGTCTTAAGAATGAACTGAGATCTATAAAGATGACAAAGGAAGACATTGTGGCATCCTTCTTTGTGAGAATAGCTAAAATCGGAGATGAACTCCAAACAATCGATGAGATAGTACCTGAAAAGGAACTTGTAATCACTGCACTTCTAGGATTACCAACATCTTGGAGTGCCTTTTCATCAGGTCTCAACAGTTGGAAGGAAACTCCTACATTCGAACAATTATGGAATGCATGCAGTCAAAAAGAAGACAGAACTTCTCTAGTAAGCAACAAAAAGAATGAAGAGGAAAAAGTTTCAAATGCCTATTCCGCTCATCACAAGAACAAAGGACCCTTCAAGAAGTCTAAAGGGCCTAGAAGGAAGATAGACCTATCCAAAATTGAATGCTACAATTGTCACAAGATGGGTCACTATAGAAGCGATTGTCCTGCGAATCTGAGGAATAGAAAGAGATATAGGGATCAAACAAATGTTGCTAGAGGGATCAAGCAAATGTTGTCGAAGAAGGATCCCCAAAGAAGAACAAAACCGAAGAATAGGCAATAAAGGACTTATACTAATAAGTTTTTCTACTCTACATTTTTTAATTGTTTTGTATTTTTATTTTAGTACTTATAGGTTTAACATGCTTTGGGAAAACATTGATAAATTGTTTTTGTTAAAGTTATAGGTATCCCTCGAGATTGGATTAAGAGGGAGCTCTCACCATTTTTCCAAAGATAAGTATCTTACTCCTTCTATTACCTTTTTTATTTGGTTTTCCTTTTCCTGTCTAGATGTGTGCTCAAGGGCTATTGAGAAGATCTCACAAGACAAAGTATTGGAATCGATGTCCTATAAGGTGTCTCTAGAAGGCAACTCAAAGGTATGTCTTAAACCCTAAGTTGTGTTCTCTTCAAGACAAAGGTACATTCATTCATTCTAATAAATTTGTTTTACATTACTAACAAGTGTTATGTCTAGGACCTTTGAATCATAGAGATTCTTGTTTGGGAGATTAATCATTAGATTGAATCTACCCTCATTAAATCATCATGTTTGTGGAACCCTAAAAGGTTCTCTATAAAACCCTAACCTAAGGGTATGGCAATAATAATGTGAAAAACCCTAATCTACTCAGGGTTACTGATGAAATCTAGAAAATACTATTCTTGTGAAGTTTGGGGTTTTGATGGTAATGTCATGTTTGGAGTTTTAGTATTGTAATGACCCTAGTCCTTTAGGGTTGTGTATTCCTAGACATTGAGGTTTTGGTAAATTAGGGTTTATGAGTGAAACCCTTATGTATCGAGAGTAAGCTCCTAGGTATGAAACCCTAGGTGTATGTTTGTCTCTCTGAAACCCTAGCCTAATCAAGTTTGCTATATGTCTGACTTTAAATGTATTGATATTTGGGTCTTGGGTTTGTCCTATATATGCTTATGCATCATTATCCTAGATAGGTATATGTGCTAACCTATTTGTTGATAGGTTCTAGGGTTTGTAATTAAGCCAGAGTAGAAGTTTGATATTCTAGGATATGATGAGATGATATTGTTTCAAATGTGATGACAAAATCTAGGGTTTACAAAAAGGTTGGTCATATTGCTGAAACCTTAAATTGTGTTGTGCTTGGTTTTATTTGTTGACATCTAAGGCTTAGTGTCTCATGTTTGGAATCTAGGATTTGCATTAAATCTTAGAAGTCTAACATATGAATTCTAAAGTTGTTAGATGCATTGTAAGTGTACTTGTTTGAATTGCTTCTAGGGTTTGCAATATATTATAGTAGAATATGTCATATCTCTGGAAGAAATATTGAGACCCTAGATATAATGAAGATTGATATCTTGATTGAGTTGCTCGAAGTCTTGATTATGAAGTCTAGGGTTTAAGACAAAACCCTAGCAAGAAGTTGAAGTATAAAAGTATGTGCCTCTTGTTGTTTGTGAACCTAACTAAGTTTAGGCATTTGATGTCTAAAGTCTAATGCTTCCATTATTATATGATTCTGATATAGTTAAGTCCATGCTTATATGTATCTATCTAAGTTGTGCAGGTACATAATCTTCAATATGTTGAAGATATTCGTAAGTAAAGTTGACTTCGTTGACAAGCATGATGAAGTTATATGAATAATGATGATCATGATGACTCTGATAAGAGGGATGGAAGCCATGAAAGATTATTTGATGTCATAGAAAGAAGTTAATCTCCCTAAGTTAAGAGGGAGTTTGGACAACATTAAGAGTATATCTCCCAAGTTGAGAGGGAGGGCATATTATAGTCATGATGAAAAACTTGAAGAAGAAATTGGAGAATGAATATTGAAGCGCTACTGAAAGAATGAAAGTTGAATTTCGTTATTGTTGCATGTGAAATAGGAAAGGAAGTTATATGATTAAAGAATGTTCCGTCAAGATTTGTTTGGGAAGCCTCTAAGTCCTAATGTGATAAACTGTGAAGCAGCATCAAGATGTCAGAAGACCCCAAAGGTTTGTGTTTACTCACAAGTATTTGAAAGGTTGTTACTAATTGGCATTGTGATTGTTCAGATAAATCTCTCGAAGTTTTTGAAAAGCATGCTTGAGGTTATCGATCTGTTTGATCAAGAGAGATTTGATTTGTTGAGGCATTGTGTGCGTAAAAAGTCTGGGAGGACATCTAGCCAGCATATGTGTTGATGTCTAGTTCCTGAAGTAGTAGGGAGGGTGGTGTTGGTCATAGAGCTCTGACCTTGCATTACGCACCTAGTTCCTAAATCCTTGGGTTGATAGTAAGCAAGTAAGCCTAATCCATCTTAGTCCCACCCGGATAGATTGCCCTCATCGAGAATTTAGTCTATGGCACCGTAGGTGCCTAAACTCTTCATGGTTCATGTGTTTTGAGATCTTCCATGTACTTGTATATGAATGTATGAATAGCTCCCTGGTTAAGAGGGAGTGTTGAGGAATGTAACTAGGTCTGGTCTTCATAATTGTATTTGAATCATAATGAAATGTATTTATCAAAAGAAAGAAAAAGGAATTTTTGTTATTATTGTTATGACTTATTAAAGCATGGGTTTCATGCTTGGGTCATCATGTTTTAGGCCAAAGTCCCCCTTGAGGACTTCTAGGTTTTGTCTTGAGTTATTAGAGTCATTGTCCATTTAATAAGACCCTTCTTGGGCTTTTGAATCATGTAAAAAGAATTAATAATTGGGTCAAATAAGTCATTTGTCACCTCCACACTAAGTCAGCCCTTACCTGATCAAGTCGGCCTACATGAGGGTAATTTAACCTCCAGAAAGGGTATATATACAAGCAGTTCGATTCATTTGGAAGACACTCACACACAAGCTCGATATCCAAGAGAAGGATCAGAAAAAGTGCAAAGTTGCAAAAGAAGGAGAAGAATTGTTGGAAGGTCGAATTTTTCGGACATCTCTCTCACACGTGCGGATTTACTGTGTTACTTCTGGAAGGTCGAAGTTTCTATTGGGTCGAACATTTTGTTGGGCTACTGTTGGGTCGAAGATTTTGTTGGGCTACTGTTGGGTCGAAGTTTTGTTAATGCATCTAGGTCGAAGTTGTTGTTGGAAGGCTATCATCTGCAGAAGAAGAGAAGGGTTGACTTGGTTGTTGGCGGAAGTCTAAGTGTAGGTCAAGAAGTCTTGGATCATCTCGTGAAATTATTAAGGAAGAGTTGTTGAATGAGTTTTCCCCTAGAAAGGGGTTTTTCCATGGCTGTATGCCTACATATGGTGTCTGTGATCTTTGTATTATTGTTTTGGTCATTGGTTGATGAACCAAAGATAAAAGAATAACATAAGAATATCACAAGTAATTATCAATATAAAGAAAAAAATTGCCTTTCTGATTTTCTAACACCAAGGCCTCCTAACAACTTTGCTTGACTTGGGCTAGAAGGTGACCAATTAAGCCCTTCTTCCAACAACGTTAATCCTCTTCCAACAAATAGAGAATTTCGACCTTGAAGCAGCAAACCCTAGCCTTCCTTCTTCGCACGTGTGAGAGAGAATTAGCCCAAAAACCTATTTATTCGTCCTCCTTCTTCGCTAGTCTTCTTGTGCTTCTCCTTTGCTTTGATGAGTGAGAAGTGAATGTGTCCCAAGGAGGTCGAGTTTCCTCCTTTATATAAGCTTCTTAAGGTGGATGAGGCTCCTCAAAATAGGCTGACTTCTTAGCTGTCAAGCTGACTTGGTCTTGAGGGGCATTTTGACACTTTTAAATACAAAAATAATTTTCTTTACAAATTACAATGTGCCTGATGGGGTCTTCAACTTATGACAATGACTCTTTTGACTTCTTGACCTAGGACAAACCCTAGAAGCACTCAATGGGTGCTTGACCTCTAAAATAAAAGACCTTGAGCATGAAACCCATGCTCCAAAAATAACAATAATAATTTTTATTTCATTTTACAAAATACAAATCAAACGTACATTTCATATTTATGAACACTGAACCTAGTTACATATTTTTCAACACCTAGGGCATCAAGCAAATTAAGTTCTTCAAGTGGATTTCTCTTAACTTCGACATTTTCTTGTGATTGTTCTTTCCTTTTATTAGTACTTCTTTCAATTTATTATGTTCGTCAAGA
This sequence comes from Pinus taeda, assembly GCA_000404065.3. Taxonomy (NCBI): domain Eukaryota; kingdom Viridiplantae; phylum Streptophyta; class Pinopsida; order Pinales; family Pinaceae; genus Pinus; species Pinus taeda. The sequence goes on from APFE030325825.1 coordinate 28,230, forward strand.
CAAATGCCAAACAAAGATCACAACAAGGACACAAGATGTAGGCACAAGGCCAGGGAAAAATCCCTATAAAGGGGAAAACCCAATCAACTCTTTCTCTAGTAGATTAGATCATGTTGAGACACACTTGACCCTTTGACCAATAGACTTTCTCCAAATCAGCTCCTTCTGCAATAGTCTCGGCCCTCCCGCAATAGCTCCTGCAATAGAGATTCTCGACCCTTCTTGTAATAGCTCCTGCAATAGAAATTTTTCGACCCCTCCTGTAATAGCTCCTACCACAGAGATTTTCGGCCCCTCCTGTAATAGCTTCTGCCACAAAGATTCTCATCCCTTCCTGTAATAGCACCTGCAACAGACATTTTTCGGCCCCTCCTATAATAGCTCTTGCCACAGAGATTTTCGGCCCCTCCTGTAATAACTCCTACCATAGAGATTCTCGGCCCCTCCTTTAATCTTCTTATCCGAGCTTCAAAAGATTGCAGATCATATATTTGTCTTGTCTCCTTAAAAAGGGCAAATAATAGGCTATTTATACTTGTTTGTCACTGTGCTTTTGAGTTGACATGAACAATGGTTGAAGCCGACTTGTCATCTTGACTTGAGGCCGACTTGTAGGCTAGTTTATAGGTCTTCTATTTGGAGATTGACTTGTAGAATATGTGGCAGTCTTTTGTAAGAGAAGGGAGCTAACTTGGTGGAAGAGTTTCTTTGACACAAAAACATTTTTATCGCTTTCAATTTTGACTCAATAGAAATCCTAGAAGCCTACAATGGAGGCTTGACCTATTGACCAGTGACCCAAGCATGAAACCTATGCTTTAATAAGTCAATAAATTCTTTTATAAATAATCTTATTTTCTTTCTTTTGACAAATACATGACTCAAATACAATTATGAAGACCAACACTAGTTACATTCTTCAACACTCTTGATTTTTTCTTTGTATTATTGCTCGTAGCTCAAAGGGTTAGAGCTCACTTTGAATGATGTGTAGCAATTGTATTACCCCTTAAGGATGAGTCATTTCATTGCTCATTGAGGTTGACACATGCCAGGGTTCCTTTTATGATGTAACAGAGCCACATGTGTTTAGGAACTAGGTGATGGCCATAATGGGTGAGGTAGAGATGCTAGGCTTTTGCCCGTGTGTTAAGATGTATGTCTCGGCAATTTTTGCATTTTAATATTCCTTTTATTTCATTTTGTGGCCATGATATGCTCTTTCGTTTTCTTTTAGCTACATCAACCTCCCAGGACAAATTTTTGGGCTCTACCCAAGTATGAGGATGTATGGGTGCCAAATCCCAAAGAACCAATGGTCAATTGAACCCGAAGAATGGATGTGAGATAATGGCTTATAATGAATGATGGAAAGTGGTAAGTATGGAATAGGAATAAATGGAACTACAATAGCCCAATCAGGGCTTCTCAAGTAGTGCCCCTCCTATACCCATTGGGCCATAAGTGGAGGCCCCACTAGACTAGGATCGAAGTTAACCCCCCATTTAAGGCGAGGGAACAAAATCACAGTCAAAACCCCTCCTTCCAGTTCACCCCATTATCCATATCAAATGCCCAAATACAAACAAGCATAAGCACCTGATTGCAAAATGAATAAAGTACCCTTTGATCAGAAGCACACCTTCGTCTATGTGCTCTTGCCAGATGGGTGAGAAGCATATGACTAATGTAGGTGGCAGAGATATAATGGCACATCATCAGCTAGTGGTGGTTGTCAAGGGTTGCATGGTTGACCAGCTGGATGTACAGAAACAAAGAAAAGTTTTCTCCTATAGGGTTACCCATTTTGGTGGGTAATAGTTCCCAAAGGAAATTAAGTTTGAGCTAAAGAAGAGATAAGATATAAGATATGATAATTTTATCAATGATCGACAAATGACCACAAAAGTAGGTCAATGGGACTGAAGAGTATAACCAATAAGTATATAATGTGGGGGTGCCATCACAACTCCTAGAAAATGTTGAAAATATTACAAACAAAGAAACCTACATAAGTATAACATTAGAACATACATATAGAATCATGACAAAGGTATGATGATAGAAAACACAGTGAGTTTGTCCAAGATTAGAAAGGTGGACAACCCAACTCAAGAACCTATCAAGAGAGAGAGAGAGAGATATCAAACGATTAGGCCGATGATATCAACGTCCCCTGAGTCTGATGGCACAGGGCGATGGGAGTGACCAGGGCACTATCGTGTTGTCAAAATCTTTTGGAACAATCGAAGAGCCCGACTACAAGATCCGAAGGGGGATGTACAAATAAAGGATACTCCTGACATCTAAGGCCGAAAGAAGGAAACTCTGAAATGGATCTTTGGTTGCTCTGCTAGATCTAGGAGATTGTCTAATGAGAAAAAGGTGCTCTATGCTAGATCCATCTAGAGTTGATCTCTCTAATGCTCTAAGAATGTGTGGCTTGATGTAAAAACCAACACCTCCAAGTCAACCTCAATAAAATTGGGTGGTCTCCCGGAGGAGGCGGCTAAGGAGAAACTTGAGGTCTCACATCCTGCTATCTAGTGTGCGATGGATCTTTTTCTGTCGTTTATTGCTATGATCTAACAAATCAATAGGGAAGTATGACATAATAGACATGGTAATCCTAGGGTAAGGATGTTGGGAATCACAATTGTCATTAAACCAAAACCCGCAGGTGCTCCTCAAGGATCACATCGCCAGAGATAAGGATCCATGCGAGGCGGTTAGTCCATGTCATGAAACACATGGGGAGTGTTGGTTTATCCGATGTCCAACAATATCCTCCTCCAACGCAAACCGGGTGTGTATCAAACTCGTGACCTACACATTGATAACACTTGTTGGGAATCACGATTGTCGTTAAACCAAGACCTACAAGTGTTAGTCAACGATCACATCACCAGAGATAAGGATCCATGAGAGGCAATTAGTCCGTGTCACAAAACACACAGGGAGCGTTGGTTTATCCAATGTCCAACAAAGGCATGGTGTGCAAGAGCTGAAATCTGTGGCTAAAAATCATCCTGAAGAAGAGGTTTATGCATCTCTGATCTTCGTACCAGAAAGTAGAGGGGTAGCCCCCCAAGTCCCCTATAGAGGCAATGATAGTGTCCTCTAATCTCATAGTATAGGGGACACCAAAAAATGAGATGCATCTCCCTCTCTAATTTCTGAAGGTGGAACACCTCATAGATCTTATCAAATTGTGGTAAACGAGGAGTTGTCTCTATCTGAAGTCGATGGGAGCCGACTCGGAGCTATCCCAAAGGGGGCAAAGGATGATGCCGTCATATGGCTCCAAAAAGTGCTTTAGGTAGAAAGACAACTTTGGCCCCAGGCTCATCGGAGGTGAGATCCAAGTAACCTGAATGCACAATCTGTAGATATCCTCTCTAATAACCTAGTTCAAAACTTGTCTAGTTGGCAAGAGATGACATGGTGCATCAAGGGAGAATTTGAACAGAAGAAGGTGTTCTAGGGAGATAGTGATCGATTGATGAAGCCCATATGCCTCTAGGAACCAACCCCGTGCCCAGTCGAGGGAAGGATCTAAAAAGAGATCCTTCGAGAAGTAAAGTGCAAGGTAGAGATACCTCTCTCACCCAATGGGAAAGTCTCGAAGAGATCAAACTTTGTGAAGGAAAGAAACCAAGCGATAAATGACCTTGATGCGGTAAGGCTAGATGCCAAACTTGGCCTGAATGATGGGTTGTGGAACCATTAGCTTACATCGGATGATGTGTCTAAGAAGCAAAGTTTGTACTCTCTCCAGCCTAGTCCAATCTATCTGCAACAAGCTCAATCCCCAGATCTCGGTGCCATAGAGAATTTTGGGTCTTATAATTGCCTCCATGAGATGGAGTTTGATCAATATATTTTGGCACTGCCCTTAGAAGCATTACCTCTTGATGAGGTCTAGGGAACCATACCCTTTATTGAGCTAAGGCTAGAGGGCCTAGTGCAAACGAAAACAAGGCCTTGTGAACTATACTGCCAAGTAATTGTAAGTCGTGGTGATCTCAATCTTTGTCCCTCGGTAATAGAAATGTAAGTCTGTAAGAGAGCTCTTGTTAAAATTGGCAACTAGGGCCAAACTCCATGTGGGTCATCTTATTTATGGCAGCTCATATTTTTCTTGGATCCCTCTCATCAAGAGGTGTAGGATTGATCTAAAGATCATCCGATTCCGATAAGTATTCATGTAGTTATGAATTTATTTGTGTTATAAGACAATTCGTCAAGGTCGGCCAGCAACCATATGTGCTCAACGTTTTAGTATAAAAGGAGATGACTTGAGAATCATTTCTCACACACACTTCTTGTGTTCTCTTCCTCTCCACTTGTCTTTGGGTTTTTGGTGGGATGAAGAGATCCTAAGAATCTACGCAACCCTAAGGAGAGGATGCCCTAGCTCAACGTTGTCATAGAGAAGGCATGCCGTAGATCTAGATGCAGGCAATGAAGAGAAGGCTCTACGTCCTAATGTGGTAGCTTACATGGAGGGCAACTCTTATGGTGGACACAAGACTATAAGTTGTCCAGATCGAAGCTTCCCTAAACGTTCTTCAGCTACCCTAAACATTCTATGTTTTAGCCGCAGCAAAATGAGGACAGAACAGGGTGGGCTTTGGAGGCTGTTAAGAAGGCCGAGGAGATTCTGGACAACGTGATGAGGAGGAGATGAAGGAGGCCGAGCAATGGATGTATTTGAGGATTGTTCTTTGTAATAGGCCGAGTTAAGGGATGACTAGGCCACAGCTAAGGCAACATTCAGCGAAGGCTTGAAGGGCTATCTTAGGCCATCTTAGGTGACCGAATTATTGCAAGGAAGGGCAACCGCATTAACTATTTAGAGGACGGGCAAACCCTTAACCAATTTGCTGCAAATCTGGGCGAAAAAGAAGGCTGGCAAAGAGACTGTGATATGCCCTAACCAGACCTAAGTTGCAGCAAACAAATCAGACCTCAAAACAGTGAGCTAAGGTATGTTGTCTATGACATTTCTTGTAAGTGTTGAGGATCAGTTTGGACCAAATTATTGGGCAGTCTGTGGGAGCCATATTGGTGGTTGTACATAGTGGTATGGTACATGGGACAACTAGTATTTAGTGCAGCAAGTTCATGGTGTTGCAATAGTATGGTACATGGGACAACAACAACAACAAGGTGCAACACGCATAGTGTTGCAAGCACATTGGGACAACGGTATGGTCCTTGGTGCAGCAAGTACACGAAGTAGCAATGGTGCAACAGTGGCACAAGGTACAGCAGTGCTAAACACTGGGATAGCAATACAACATAAGGTGCAGCAGTATGATGTGTACAGCATGGTCATAAGGCCCAGCGTTGTGATGATGGGTGCAACAACATGGTGCAGAGAGGTGCAGCATGATGACGAGATGCAGCACAATGATAGGTGAAGGAGTCACTTTGGAGAATCAGTTGAAGCAGCATGACTTCAATTGATCTCATGTATCATCTTCTTAGAGATGATCTGTGCTTTTTTCTAGATAAGTCAAAGTGTTGACTTCTGTTGTAAATGTACTATTTATCTCTCTGTGCTGAACTATTGAAGAACATATAAGAAGAATTGATCAAGGGTTTCCCCCCATTGGGGCTTGTCCCTGGTTAGCGCCACATCTTGTGTCCTTTTGTCTTGGCTTGTCTTCTGCGATTTATGTTTATGTTCTATTTGCAGTTTACTTTAATGATGATGTGATTGCTAATCTGGAAAAGATATTGAGCTAACTATGAAAATTGAAATAAATTGCTCTAAGCATAGAACATACCTAAAATTAATATGGTATCGGAGTTGAGGTGAAGACAATACCCAAGCAAGAGTGAAAGAGCAATCACTGAAGACAGTTAGGTAAGGACGAAAGGATCAATGGATTCCTCATCCCACTTCAAATTCACCAAGGGTGAAGTCGAAGCAGAGAATATTATCACAATGGCGCAGCGGAAGTTTTTGATGGCCTACCTAAAGATCACTTCAATGGAAAGTCTCGATCTAAGGGTGGAAGGAAAGGCAAATGCCTTGGTTGTAATAAGTTCGACCATTATGCGAAGGAGTGTTCAAGGTAGGGACACATCACTTGACGATGATAACAATCATTCCAGGGACATCTTCAATGATTAGAGGAATGACAGGTAAAGCAGGTCATCAAGGAAACGACCAACTCTTAAGAAAAAGCAAGGAACCCCAGGTATGAAGAATCAAATGTTGTTTCTGATAAGATAAAGAAGTGTTACCTTGTTTTGGCCCTCTCCTTCAGATTCTTTGGGAATTTGGCTTATTGATTGTAGTGCTTCAAGGCACTTCATCAGATAGAAGGGTGATCTCTCTAATTTAGTAGAGATGGAAACAATTGTGGGATTATACTTGGAGCCGATGCCACCTATCGCGAAAAGGGTGTAGGGAATGTTACCCCTCAACTGAATGAGGGTAACTCGATTCATTTACAAGAATCTCTTTTGTGTACCTGATCGCAAGAAGAACCTAGTGTCCATTTCGGCAATGGAAGTCAAAGGTTTCAGGGTGGCATTCATCGATGGAAAGGTACGTGTTTGAAAATAGAATTTTCAAAAGATGCTTTTACTCATGGGTTCAGGGTTGGCAATTTGTATCAAGTTGCAGGATGGTCCATTGGGGACCATGTCAGTTGACACATCTCATCTATAGCACCGGAGGTCTACTTATTGTGGGGCCCTACCCGATGTGAGTCAAATGGTGACAGAGATGCCTGAATTCAAGAAGAAAATGAAGTTACATGTCTGAGTACCAAAGGAAAATCTTACAAGGTGACCATTCCCCTCATGTAGCAGGTCCATAGGTTTGGAACAACCCAAGGGGTTTGAGATTCATGATTGGGAATCTCATGTATACAGTTGGAAGAAAGCCCTCTATGGCTTGAAGCAAAACACCCCAGGCTTAGTATGAGAGGATTGATAGCTATCTGATGTAGCTGAGATTCACTAGGAGTGAAGCCGATCCAAACCATTGCTTGAAGGTTGTGGATGATAAACCTCTCATACCGACACCTTCTAAAGACGACCTATTTTTGATAGGTGCGGACCCTCTCATTTGAAGAAGTAAGAGGGAGTTGGATTCTGGATGTGGAATGGTAAACTACAAGCCCGTGACTACCTCGAGGATCTTAACTTTCAAAAGTCATATGGTCGTGATGACGGACCAGATTTAGGAAATGCCTCTGAATTTCATGAACTCATTCGCGTTGATGTTCTTGGTGAACTTCTGTCCGGACATATGATTTGCAGTTAGTATTATGAGCTCATATATGGTTGAGCCACACTGGATTGGTGCCAAGAATCTTCTGAGGTATCTTCAGGGCACAATCTCTCATGGATTGAGATACACTGTCGGAAATATGAAGTTGCATGATTATTCGAATGCTGACTGGGCAGGCAATGTAGAGGATCGCAAGAGCACTTCTGAGTGTTGGTTCTCTTTGGATTCTGCTTCGATACCCTAGATGAGCAGGAAGCAGAAGTCGATTGCTATAAGCACTGCTAAGACCGAACACATAGCTACGAGTATGATCTCGTGTGAAGCTACCTGGTTGTGAAAGCTCTTCAGCAAGCTGTTTGTACACATGATGGATACCACTGTAATCCTTTGTGTCAACCAAGGGGGGATTCAATTGTTGAGGAATCCCTATTCTATAATTGCTCCAGCATATAGACATCAAATACTACCTTATCTGGGATATGGTACGTTGATGAGCGAGGAGGCTCCATCACATTCAGACCGATGTACAGGTCGCAGACATTCTGTGTAAGCCCCAGGAAAGGTCAAATTTGTGACTTTCCCAAACGACTTGGAGTCGTTGAGAGACCCTCTTATGAGGGTCCTGCATGTTGCATGCATTGAGCTTTGGGAGCTCCGAGGGGGGCTTAGGGTACTCACTGGAGCAATACGCGACCATAGGACAACTCACCCTCCCCTAATGGTGTGCTATGTATAGGGTGAATGGCTCAGCCTTCCCCTGTGATACCTCGTGGCGACTTAGGGACAGGATGAGTGGTTCTTCTGTCAAGTCATCCTACCCATGCAGTGTGGGACTCATGGGAAGTACCTCTCGTCTGGCCAATGAGCAAGGAAATGGGGTAAGGGACCATAGTAGTAATATCGATGGACGCATCGTTGTATCTACAGTACTCCCTATGCTAGGATGACCTTCATTGATCTGGGATCAATATGAGTGGTTTGAGACACTCTCTTGTGATATTGATATGGGACCAATGAAACTGACTTCGAGTCAGTATGACATACTCTCTTCATATAAAATTGACTTCGGGTCAGTAGAGAATGGTATGAGACATTCTCGATCAATTCTTCTTCTTCATGGTTCGGCAGAGCAGAGCAATGCAGGGCACTGATGACAGAGATAGTACAGTCGAACAGATGGATCAACGGATGGAGTTCTCCCTAGTTGAGAGGAAGTGTTAAAATTGGCAACTAGAGCCAAACTCCATGTGGGTCATCTTATTTATGGCAGTTGATATTTTTCTTGGATCCCTCTCATCGAGAGGTGTAGGATTGATCTAAAGATCATCCGATTTCGATAAGTATTCATGGAGTTATGAATTTATTTGTGTTATAAGACAATTCGTCAAGGTCGGCCAGCAACCAAATGTGCTAAACGTTTAGTATAAAAGGAGATGACTTGAGAGTCATTTCCCACACACACTTCTTGTGTTCTCTTCCTCTCCACTTGTCTTTGGGTTTTTGGTGGGAGGAAGAGATCCTGAGAATCTACGTAGTCCTAAGGAGAGGATGCCCTAGCTCAACGTTGTCATAGAGAAGGCATGCCCTAGATCTAGATGTAGGCAATGAAGAGAAGGCTCTACGTCCTAATGTGGTAGCTTACATGGAGGGCAACTCTTATGGTGGACACAAGGCTATACACTATCCAAATCGAAGCTGCCGTAAACGTTGTTCAGCCACCCTAAACATTCTATGTTTTAGTCGTAGCAAAAAGAGGACAGAACAACGTGGGTTTTGGAGGTTGTTAAAAAGGCCGAGGTGATTCTGGACAACGTGATGAGGAGGAGATGAAGGAGGTCGAGCAATGGATGTATTTGAGGATTGTTCTTTGTAACAGGCTGAGTAAAGGGATGACTAGGCTGCAGCTAAGGCAGTAATCCAGCGAAGGCTTGAAGGGTTGTCTTAGGCCATCTCAGGTGACCGAATTATTGCAAGGAAGGGCAGCCACATTAACTGTTTAGAGGACAGGCAAACCCTTAACCAGTTTGCTGCAAATCTATGGAAGCTTGCTGTGAGGGCAAGTCATGGACCTTGTAAAGGCTAGAACCGCCCAAGATTATTGTGAAGGGTCTCATCCCCACAAGGAAGGTCAGTCGCATCACCTTGGAGCAAATCTGGGCGGAAAAGAAGGTTGGCAAAGAGACTGTGGTATGCCCTAACCAGACCTAAGCTGCTGCAAACAAATCAGACCTCAAAACAGTGAGCTAAGGTATGTTGTCTATGACATTTCTTGTAGGTGTTGAGGATAAGTTTGGACCAGATTGTTGGGCACTCTGTGGGAGCCAAATTGGTGGTTGTACATAGTGGTATGGTACATGGGACAACTAGTATTTAGTGTAGCAAGTTCATGGTGTTGCAATAGTATGGTATACATGGGACAGCAACAACAACAAGGTGCAGCAAGCATAGTGCTGCAAGCAAATTGGGACAGCAGTATGGTACTTTGTGCAGCAAGTACATGAAGCAGCAATGGTGCAACAAGCACATGGGTGACAACATGGTGCAGCAGTGGCACAAGCTACAGCAGTGCTAAACACTGGGACAGCAGTATAGCATAAGGTGCAGCAGTATGATGTGTACAACATGGTCATAAGGTCCAACATTGTGATGATGGGTGCAGCATGGTGCAGTGAGGTGCAGCATGATGACGAGATGCAGCACAATGATAGGTGAAGGAGTCACCTTGGAGAATCAGCTGAAGCAGCATGTCTTCAACTGATCTCATGTATCATCTTCTTAGAGATGATCTATGCTCTTATCTAGATAAGTCAAAGTGTTTACTTCTGTGTAAATTATTATCTCTCTCTCTCTCTCTCTCTCCTCTGTGCTGAACTATGGAAGAACATATAAGAAGAATTGATCAAGGGTTTCCCCACATTGGGGTTTGTCCCTGGCTAGCGCCACATCTTGTGTCCTCTTGTCTTGGCTTCTCTTCTACGATTTATGTTTATGTTCTATCTGCAGTTTACTTTAATGCTGATGTGATTGCTCATCTAGAAAAGATATTGAGCTAACTATGAAAATTGAATAAATTGCTCTAAGCATAGAACATACCTAAAATTAACAGCTCTACAAAGCATTGAAGATCAAAACCTTGGTTTTACCCAAGTCACCGCCAACTGTTGAAGGTCACAAAAACTGGCCACTAGGTCAATCTATCTCTATAAGCCCTTAAGAGTAGAGGCCAACAAGACCAAGTCATTGGCGAATAGGAACAAGGAGATCAACTTATGACGTAGAAGACAGCCATTTCCTTCCTAGATATGCTCATGAAGGTAGGACTCTAACTCAGCAATATATATCCCAAAGAAGGTTGGTGAGATGGGGCACCCCTGTTTTACCCCAATGGTACTTTAGATGAAGTCAAAAAGACCATGTTCCATCTGAAGGCATCCCAAAATTGACTCAGACAGTCTCATGATGGCAACCAGATATATTAATGTCACAAAGTATCTAGAGTAAGTCTCAGATATGTTAATGTCATGGGGTATCTAGAGTAATGCCTCCCTCAAGACTATGTCAAACATTTTCTAAATGTCTACAAAACAATTGTAAACCTTTGAAGAGCAATGACAAGCCTCCTCAATGATTGCTCTGAGTGTGAAGATGTGATCAATCATCTGTCGGCTACAGCAGAAACGAGCTTGTCCTCTAGCCCTAGATGACAGCTCTCCAACTCCTCAAAAAGCTATTGGTGTAAGATTGTGGCGTAAGGCTTGGTAAATGTATGGCCCACCATGATAGTCTAATAGTTGTTTGGGTCAGAACTACTCTCTAATTTGTGGATCAAATGAATAATGTGTCTAGCCCAAGAGGGGGTGTGGAAGCTTGAACAAACCATATGATTAATCATTAAATAAATCAGCAATAAGGGAATCAAGGGATTGGATGCCATGCTTAAATAAATTGGCCTAAAGTCCTTCCTCATCAACTACTCTATTGATACACACAGCGCTGATTGCTCTCCTAATTTCTTGCTTAGAGAAAAGGTGGTAAGCGGAAAGAGGGGAAGAGAGATAGGTGGGAGGTTGTCCAGGAATATTGTAAAGGGAGATGGTGTGGGAGAACTGTTGAAATTAAGTTAGATGATAGAATTTCTTATCATGGTAAATACTTGTGGCTGGTATGTATTCTTTTCTTAGTTTTTACTTGTTTATTTATGTCATCAAGCAATTACACTATAGCAAAACATAGAGAAAATAATGCACAGAAGACAACAGACACCAGAAATTAGGCTCCAAGCCAGGGCAAAACCCCACAAGGGGGGAAACCCAAAAATTCTTCTCTTATAGAATCAGATCAAAAGAAGATATCCAAGACCCAAAATTGCCACCAAAATGTCAAGTCCAACCCTCCTCCAAGTCACCTCCAATGTCAAAGTCAAACATGGTCAAATTGTCCCAAATCTGGTCAACTCCTAAGAATTTGGCCATGTAATTTCAGCCCTTGAAATTTCGGGCCTGCAATAAGCTCTGAAATTCGACTTGTTCCCAACGAGGGGCAACTTGTTCCCAACGAGTGTTGACTTGTACATTTTGGTGTACTTTGACTCAATAAAAAATCAAAATTCTTTTTTCTTACAAATGTCCAAATGGGACATGACTCAAGTACATTTTTTTTACTCAGAATAATTTCTTTTTTACTCTTATAAGCATGAAGAACATGCTTGAAACAAAAATAAATAATAATATTAAATATGTCAACGATAAAAATTACATTTTGTTACATTATGAAGACCGACACAAGTTACATTTTCAACAAGAACATGGTATGGGGGTCAAGGTCAAGCTAAATGGTATGGGATTGACGGAAAAGGGCATGCAAAAAGGCTTTCGAAGAGTGCCAAATGGCACAACAAAGTTCTAGTCACCTTCGGGAGAGAAAAGCTCGTTTTTACAGCGAAGGAGATTACAATATGTTTTGTGGAGATGGGTCACGTGTGAGGATGAGATGGAGTTGTTTGTGGAGGAACTTGCATTCATCATCAAACCAATTATTCATGCGACAGGAAACAAGGGTGGGTTTGTGGGTGTGACAACGAGTAGAATGGGGGTAAGAGTCAAGGGTTGCTTCCACAAGGATCGAGGAAAGTATCTCATATTTGGCTATGGTTTATGTCCAGTGACCTGAAGTAGGAAATGGGAGGATAACTCCTTAAGGAAGATTGTGAAAGTTGAAACGTAATCTCTATCAAAAAGTAAGGTGGTGCGGGGGTGGTGGGGTGGGCTAGGGATGGGGAAAGGAGCAAGGAATGTAGATCAAAAGGGAAATGTGATTCATAATATTAACTTAAATTTAAAACAAATTCTTTGATAATAAGGCAAAATTTTTAGATGCAATCACAAGCCTTAGGCTATACTTAACACTAAAATCAAAGAGATTATGAGGGTATTGCATGTTATGAACCGAGTAAAGGGAAGATCAACCACTAACAATTGTAAAATTAGAAACCTCTTTTACATGGATCTCGCTTAAGCCCAATGGATTATCTTAATCAATTTGAACAAAATGTTTCGAAGTGAAGTTCATTATGAGGTCCTCAACTCTAGTCCAATAGAGATTTGAGTCCAATTGAGTCTCATTAGGTTACGAGCTACTATTGTGGACGACAGTTGAGCCTCCCTCCATCCAAATATTCCAAGGAATAGAGAGTGATGCACTATCCATAAATGTCCTCTCTAACAACTCAATTCAAGTCCTACTTCGATGGCAAGAGATGTCTTAGCACATCCAGTTGAGTATCTAAAAGGAGACAAATGCTCTTATAGATGGTCGTTGACTAAAGAAGCCAAGAAGCCTCTAAGAATCAACTATAATCTCTGTGACCAACTACAAGCATGCCCATGGGGTCCCACTAAGGTAATGGCCCTGAAAGAACAAAGTGCAAGATAGTGATATCAATCCCTCCCAAAGACTAAGTCTCCACAAATCCAAAATCTACATCAATCCATCTCAAAGACTAAGTCTCCAAAGATCCAAACTCTATGAAGGAACGACACACAAAAGATGAACTCAAGTCTAAAGGGATGGGCTCCAAACACTACCTAAACAATGTGTTGGGAGGCAATCCTCTTGCATCTGATAAGTGTCTAAGGAGTGTCGAGATTCTCTTGGTCCTAGCCCAATTGGTATGAAGTAAAGTGGACCCCAAATCTCCACACCATAGACAAAATCCTTCACAAGAACAAATGAAAAGGAGAAAGGAAATGGAATCATCTCACCATAGCAAACATATGGTTCTTAAGATGTAATATTTTCTTCATTGCCCCTCTTCCCACCACCATATACTCACTTGAAATAAATTTAAGGTATGTATCATAAGATAGATTAAGAGTTTTGATTGTCTTGCATGCAAGTTAATTAGAGCTTGTTGTTCTCCTCCTCCTACTCCAACTCCACTACAGTTCGGAAGATGCTTCAATGGGAGCGTACTATAAGTTTTGCTCCTTCTCCTAACCTAAACCGTAGGTTAGATATTGTGTGTTTTGATGAAGTAAAACTCCTTATTTCCTCTTATTTTATATTCACATACCAATCCACTAGTGAGGATCTAATAATATACACCAAACAAAACATATCATCAACGAAATGCCAACTCTAGTGGAAAGACCTTCTTTCATATTTTAATGTACTCCTTTGATTACACTTAAGGATTTCTTATGAGGTTTTCTCTCAAGTTCACTATGGTCTTGTTGATAGGAGACTTGTTAACTTTAGATAACAATGGTATGTTCTATGCTTAAGAGCAATTTACTACAATTTTTCTTATTAGCCCAATATCAATATCCAGATTAGCAATCACATTAACATGATATTAAATGCAGATAAAACATAAATAAAACAGTAGAAGACAAGCCAAGACAAGAGGACACAAGATGTGGTGCATGCCAAGGACAAAACCTAATGTGGGGAAACCCTTTGATCAATTCTTCTTATTATTCTTCAAAAGAGAGTACAATATACAAAATTCACTTGCCCAATCAAAGTCAAATCTGTCTAGTCAAACTGCAATGACAGGAAGCCCTAACTAGAAAGTCGACGCTAGTCAACGTGGCAGAATTTCTCCTCCAAATCAGCTCGGTCAAACCCAGTCAACTCGGCCTCTAACAACAATCCAAATCAGCCCAAAACCGTCCCAAAAATATCAGTCAAACTTGGTCAACACAAAGGTCAAACCTACAATCAACGTTGGTCAAACAACTCAGATTGCCTCGATTTTTGTGCCCATAAATGTGGCTTGCCCAAACAAAATATTCCACAAGAAAAATGCAATCAAACCATGTCATCTAATGCCTGGTCAATGCTGTTGGTCAAACCCTCCTACAATTCGGTCAACGCCCAAAACAGAAAATTGCAAACTTGTCCTTCACACGTGTGGAGAGAGAGGCTACCCAGAAATTCGTACACCCAATCAGATGAGAGAGAGACATGTGTTGAGTGATGAGTGTCCAAATGAGGTAGACGCTCCTTCTATTTATATGCAACGTTGAGGATGAATAGACGTGTCTTTTGGGCTTTTGAGCCTACATTAAATTGTTGGCCGACCTTGACAATTTGTCCATAATAGAAATAAATTCATAATTCCATTTGTACATGTCTGAATGAGATGATCTTTAGATCAATCCTACACCTCTCCGAAAGAGGCATCCAATAAAATATCAGCTACATCATATGAGTTGTCCAATGTGGAGTTTGGCCCT
>APFE030325830.1:3966-14831 GCA_000404065.3 Pinus taeda
AATAATATATAAATAAAAAGAGCTCAACACCGAGGAGGGGGCAGAAAAACTGACTAAGAAGAGAGTGCTGGAATCCAGCACCTATTGATTTTCCAGCCATCATCCCTATTGAGATTGCTCGGCCTCTTTTCAATCTCGATAGCTTCCCTAAATTTACGATGATGGAACTAAGCAACTTTCGCAACCACCTTGGCTAGATATTATTTTACAAAGAGCAATTATGACACGACAAGTGATTCTACAAAGATGTATCATGAAGTCATATTCAACATTATGAATAACAATGTAAGTTTGCTTATTTATATTTATGCATTATGCATTATTGTATCATTGTATTTTTTATAGCTTATTTATCATTGACATGAACTATATTTTGTTTGATAGGATTTTGCTCAAAGTATTTCAATTATATTGGAGGGATCTTATCATACACAAACAAATATTATGAATGTGATCAACAGTTTTCACACACATACAACAAAAGAAGAAAATAAAAAGAAATGAAAGACAACGGATCTTAATACTACAAGAGTAGATATAGGGAATTGGGAAACAATAGTTAATATACATCAATCTAGTAAAGCTAGACATGTTACTTTTGAAGATGTGTAAGTTGAAGTTGAAGAAGATGTTTTCATTGGTGGCAATGAGGTTAGAACTCTTGTTGAAAATGAGAAGAAACATAAAAGTCAAAAAAGAAGAATGCCCACAAATGTTTCTATTCCAATTGACAGTGAAGAGATTTTTTATTTAGAAGAAAATTTGTTAAATGATAGGAGGAAGAAATTGAAAGTTGGTCATTCAGATAAATGTCAGATAGTTTTATAAACCAAATGAAGGACAATCTAAATATCAAATTAGAAAGCCACACCACCTGCATAATCATAACTTGAAAACATTTATTAGGCACAATCCATCTACATTTTTAGTTGACTATGTTGTTCTTGTTGATCCAATTGAAGTTCCCAACAAGGAAACATTTGATAGATCAAGAAGTTTTAACTACAAATATTATGTAATTAAAAGGAAATAATTCTGCAGAGGTTAGAAGACAATTAATCCAAGAATATCTCAATAACCCGCTTTTTGAAATAGTAAAATGTATCATTTATGTTGGTTTAATGAATACAAAAGAAAAGTTATTGGCATGAGATCATAATATAGATAATGAGTATAGGATGTATATGAATTTCATCCAAATGGCTAGATTGATTAATAGTGAATTTGAAGAAAAATGTGGTGGGGAGAAGGAAAATGTTTTTTTGTTTTTTTGTTTTTTTTTTTTTTTTTTTTTTTTTTTGTTTTTTTTTTTGTTTTTTTGTTTTTTTTTTTTTTTAAACAAGAACGGTTATGGATTGTATTAATGAGTTGGTCTAAATACCAGTCTTCTGATTACAGTAGGAGTGGGCACTATCCAATTGGATTCTTCCTTCTGAGACTCTTTTAGCCTTGTTGTCCGCTTCCATTTGGAATCAGCAATTGTGCTTTTATTTACTATTTGCCCCAGTTTAAATATACATACAAACAACTTTAGAATTAAGCAAAAAAACATCTTCTAAAATGCTTTAAGGAATTGGAACCCATGCTTCTTCCCCGTCTCTTTTCAATGTCCCGACCGATAGCTGTGCAGCTTTATTGGCTTCGAGATCTGCCTCTTTGTTGTTGTCTCTCAACACATGAAAGAATTTCATATTCTGAAACGTCTTTGCCATTCCTTTGATTCTTTGGATCAGCCTTGCTAATCTTAAATCCTGTGGAGTAGAGCTAGTCACCATAAGTTTGATGATCACTTCGGAGTCCCCCAAGATATTGGCCTCCTTGATTTCCAAGTTCAGAAGTTGTTTGAGTCCTTGGTAGAGGGAAAATGCTTCAGCTTGGGTGCTGGAGTTGATTCCTAAAATCCAGGCAAAGTGGAGGATCTCTGCACCATCTATGCTTTTAATTACTCCCCCTGCTCCAATGATGCCCGGGTTACCTTTTGCTGCACCGTCGAAGAAGAGGGAGTGCATCTTCTGATTAAGAACCCAGTTTTGGAAGTCCTCTCTGCCTTTTCCCCTTATTTGCCATTCCTCTGGAGGAGCCATGCTTTTGATATTTTGTTGGAAATACAGGTTCAAGGAGGACCCCCAATCTCTGTCTAACTGGGTGAGGTTGGAGTCATCTTTATGACCTCCCAAACATTCTTTTAATTGGATCTTTACCTTGGCCGCCACCGTCTTGGCATTGTGGTGGAGATTCCTGAAGATTCTGCTGTTGTGCTCTAGCCATAGCTACCAGCAGCAAATTTTAAGCAGTGATGCCCAGGCCGCTTTGATCCCTTTATTTTTGGGAGGGGGTCTGGGATAGTAGGTTTTCCAGGTGGCAAACAAATCTATTATGGTCACTGGAAGCTCGAATCTGGGGTTCCAATACTCCATCAGTTCTCTCCAGACCTGAATGGAGAACTTTCAATTTAGAACCAGATGCGTGGCGCTTTCCTCAGAGTCATGTCACAACGAACACCTGGATGGTCCGTAGAAACCGCGCCTCTGGAGTTTATCTTCGGTTAATATTTTCCTGTGACATAGAATCCAGCAAAAGAAATCTATTTTTGGCAGCGAGGAGATGCCCCATACTGTCTTCCACGGGGCCGGATCTATGGGCGCATTTGGTATTGCATCCAGGCACACGTATCCCTGGGCGATTGTATAACCAGTCGATTGATCGCCCCAGCCTCACCTATCCTTCTTATTAATGCGCGTGGGTGCGATTCCATTCAATAGTTCGCAGAGGTGGGTCACCTCTTAATGAAGGTCTGAGGGCGGATCCCGCAGACTCCAGCCCGCTCACTGCGTGCCATTCCAAGTGGAAATATCCCACAACTTGGTCTTCCCTGCAGCCACTAACCAATCCTTCAGCGATTTCAGCTTTGGGCTTTCTCCGATAGGTTCGCGATCCATAATACGGTCCTTCCATAAATTTATTTTTTTCCCATTTCCGGGAATCCAATAGGCTTTGGATTGAATCAGGGGGGTGGCTTTGGAGTAGAGGTTGACGAACTGCGTGGTTCCTTGAGGCAGGGGTCCGTCTAAACATCTCAGTCTTGTGCCTTTGAGGTATTTTCACCAGAGAGCTATCTGAGCCCAGCCTGGTTTAGGCGCAATTAGCCTCCATAGAAGTTTAGCTCCCATTGCTATGTTCTGTTAGTGGAGTTTTTTGAAATTGAGCCCTCCCTCCATCTTAGGCTTGAGAACAGTCTCCCAGTTGACAAGCTGGAATCTTCTCTCATTGTGTTTGCCCCCTTTCCAAAAAAAGTTTCTGATATATTTTTCCATTTTCTGGAGTATGCCCTTGGGTGCCAGAAGCACAGAAAACTGGTATAACGGGAGGCTGCTAAGGACGGCTTTAATGAGGATTGTCTTGCCTACCATATTTAACCAATTCACTCCCCATGCCTGGAGTTTACTTTTAATTTTTTCTACCTGCGGCATCCAGTCCCTACTGTGGGTGCGTTTGAGGAAGATGGGCAGCCAGTCTTCTGCCCTAGCAGAACATGCGGAAAAAACTAAACATCACGTATGCATTGAAGAGGCTCGTGTTATTGCCATGATTTCCCCCTTTCATCACCGAAAGTTTAGGGAGGCCATAGAAATTGAAAAAAGGCCTAGAAATCTCAATAGAGATGACGGATGGAAGATTAGCAGATGTTGGATCCCTGCCCTTGCCTTGCCCCCACTCTTGCCCTTGCCCTGCCCCCGCCCTTTATTCGGTGACCTTCTCTTGTCTTTTGTCCTTGGATTATCCCTCATCATGTCTATGCTCTTGGATTTTAATATTATTTAACCCTTTTTCTTGTTCTCTTATTATAACAAGAAAATTATCTATAAGGATAGTAAGAATCTCTTTAAGCATTAGTTAATTAGCATTATTACCATATTATTGTTTACCTTATTAAAGGATTTTTAAAGGATATTGAATATTCATTTAACTATTTAGAATTTCTCTTTAGTCCCCTAATAACCTTAAAATAATAATAATTATTTAATTGCCCCTTCTCAATTTTGTTAGACCCTTTTTAGTAGAGTGAGTCCATAATAAACAATCTTGATTTAATTAATATTTAACTGTAATAATATGTAGTTTACTCTCATTAAATATTAACAATTAAAAATTTAATCGAATATACCCTAGTAACCTTAATAACCTTAAAAAATATGATATTTTTAAGATATTGCTTTTTAATTCTGGTTAGACCCCTTTTTGGTTAACTTTTTAATCTTTCCCTTTAAATTAATATATTAATTTATATTTATTATATTTAACATTAATAATAAATAATCTTATTTATATCTGCTTAATTATTAAGTTCCAAATAAGATTTAGTTAATTATTAATATAATATAATTATTAAATAGGCTTCAACTTAATAAAGAAAAATTCAAAGAACGATGGTTCCTTGAATATAAATATATCAGGAACTAATAATTTTACTCTAACTAACCAATTAAGTGAACCTTTAATAAACATTCTTGATTTATTTAATAATTTTATTTTATATTTTTCTATTTAACCATTATTATTTTACTCTCATAAACAATTAAATTTAATAATAAAATTAACCAAACTAACTTTTAAATTTCCATATCCCTATCCCTCGGTCCAAGTACAATTTCCTGGTCAAACTTAGCCGTTTCCTAGTCAAATATAGTCATTCCTGGTCCGATATAGTCGTTGGATGATCTGCGCTCTCTCTATTTAATTTGCATCCTTGGTCTGGTTCTTCAACTTGTCTTGATGATGAACCACAGTTGTTGGTTCGAAACGCGTCGACAAATATATCATGATGTGATTTTGCCAAAAAATCTTCTCAACATTGACATGGATCACATAAGCCTCAACTCAATAATAACATATTGTTGTTCGTAGTATTTGTTGTACATATCACTATATTAACATTTTTTTACTTTATTTATTCATTCATAAGGTTTATATAAACATATAAGAAGACATGGTTAAAATGTTGAATGAAACGAGTTGGGATGAAGTTGTACACAACAACCAAAATTCAAGTTCTACAACACAAACATTTTTGTCTTGCATCCAAAAATGTATGTTGACTTAATACAGTGATTTTATTCATAAGCAAACTATTTTTATTTTATTGCTTATATGTATATTTGTTTATTTCATTAAAGATGTCGAAGAAGGATACATATGGATTATCATATACTTTCAAAAATTTTATTCAAAAATTAAGTTAGAAAGGTGGAGAAAACATCATCTTCAGAATGTTGAAATTGATCATAGTCTTAATCAATACATTTGGAATGGGACTGACACTGTCCAATATCATATAATATTAGGTGATTGTGAAGATATCACAAATCTCATATCTAAAAGGGAATATTCCCTAGTTATTGCAGATATCCCTCATGGTTTCAATTTCCCAAACATTGTTTAGGATAGTGAGACTTATAGTTATCAAGCTTTTAATAAATTGGTTATGAGATTTCAAAAAGTCATAACATTACCACTTTGGAGATTTGTGACATTTAATTTGAACACGCAACTTGGATTGATATTATCAAGCTTCAAGGGAAAAGAAAACTCGAGGATGTAGCTTACATGGTAAGACATTGAAGTTGCGTGTTTGATTAGTGTTAAAAAAAATGTATAAGTTAATTGAATTAAATTACTATTTCATGTTATAGGCAAAAGTAAAATCTTATTAGTCATGAAGATCAACCAATTATAAGTGATTGTGAGTACGTACATGTTGCATCTTGGAAAATAGATGATAGTTATAAGCCTATTCTTTTGAATCTAGTAGATGGAAAGAGGCATAACCAAGTATTGGTTCATGATGTTGTTGTAAGAAAACTAACATATGAGGATAAAGATGTAAAATGAGAGATAGTTAACATTTATCCAAAACCAAGAACATTGGTTAATTATCTTAAAGATTTATGTTCAAATGAAGGAGACTGGGTTTTGGATTTGTTTTCAAGATCAGGTAAGTTTTATGATATAAATTGAATTTCAATATTTTCATTTTGAATTTTTATGTGTTTACACTAATTTACTTAATTATTTCTTCTATACTTGATGATTAGGTACAACACTAGCACATTACCTACAAAAAGGAAGAAGTTGCATAGCCATTGAAAAAAACTTACTACAATGCAATTTTATTCAGCAAATGATTAATGCCATTAAAGTTCTTCCAGATACAATTCAAGAAGTTAGTTTCAGGAAAGGGGATTTTAATGAATAATGTGTGGCAAAAAAAGCAAAGAAGCCTCAACCACTGTTAGACGGAATGATTGGAAAGGGATACTTTGGGAGATTTGCATACATCAAAGATCCAACAAGAGAGGAAAATGACCAAATTGAAGCACAAAATACTATGGAAGAAGATAATAATGAAGCTCTAGAAGATAATGAACATGGATTATATGATATTATTGACTAAATTTAAGTTATGCTTAAAAATCAAGTTCAATTTTGAGAACTATTCATTAGTTATACTTGTAATGTTTTGACTTTGAGATTTTATGATAAGAATAAGTATTCAATTATTGTTTTATATGTTTAATATTTTATTAACCGTAATTTCACTTTAATTTTTATTGTGAATCATTATTTATTGAAAAAGAAACTTTAATTAATTTTCATTTGACATATATCATAACAAATGTTTTTTTTTTTCAAAATTCCCCCAATAAAAATTGTTTTATTTGACATTCATTTTTAGCAAAAAAAGTCTCAAAAATTTATTTTATATTATTATTATTATCTATATTCAAAAATGTGTAATTTGTTAATGTTTAAAATTGTTGTTTTTTAGTGACAATATATGGATGTACATTGAAAATTAATTAACGATACCATAAATATATAGGAAACCCTAACTTTAAAAGTATTGACATTTTTTTAATTACGCCAAAAAAGATTTCATTAATAAAAAAAAAATGAAAAGAAAAACAAAACAACACAAACTTGAAAAACACTTAAAAACGAACATCTCAGGAAAAAGAAGAAGAATATTGTTTCAAAAGTTGTTAAATAACCAACATTTTAAAAATAATTATCCATACTAAATACATAAGAAAATTTAAAGTGTAAAAAATAAGCCCCTTAAAAAAGAAGAAGTTGATGTTGCATTAACACTTTTCAAAATCAACATGAAAATCACTAACATTTAAAAAAAAATGTCCATATTTAATATATAAGAAAATTTAAAGTGTCAAAAATATGCTAAAAAAAAGGTTTATGTTGCAGCAATGTTCTTCAAAATCAGATGATTAGTTTGCAACCTCTAAAAAAATGAGAACTTGGTACAGTTCCCCATTAAGATGATAACTTTGTTTCCTAGTGATGAAACCCATCTAAGTAGTGTTTTATAATAACATAGTTAATAGGTATATCAAAGGAGATGACAACACCATGCATGATGCAAATATGTGTTTATAAGATGATATTGCACGAGTGGTATTGTAAATCTTATTTTATTTTATGTGATTTTCATTTTGACGTGTGTGTGTGTTTTGATATGAAAATAAAGGATGGGGAATTAAAGGTGATGTGAGTTGAGGATAAATTGAACTTCCATCTATTTATGGTTGGTGTCATTAGTAGAGATTCAAGTATGATCAAAGAGAAGAGAAGCTCAAGATGTAAATAATTTGAATGCCACATTGAAAGCCATTCAGCTCAACACCTAATGTGAATAAAATTTTCTTATTTAGTTCTTATATTTTCTTAAATTTTATTAAGTGTATCAAAGAATCCTATAATTTTCATCTTTAGGGCCAACAAGCAAGTGGAGGAGAATCTCCAAGAATAAAATTAAAATAGACCTCCCAGAAATAGCATGAAACATAACGAATTTTTCATTGAGTGCAACATTAGTAAGGCAAGAGCTATCTTCTATGAAAACATATTTGGACAAATTCGATGCTCATTTTCTTTGTTGATCTAAGGTCAAAGATTGACTTGCATGATTATAGTTTTTTAGTGAGGCAAGTATTAAAGAATTAAAGTTGGTCAAATGAGGTACTTTATAAGTTCTGATTTTCTGTCATTCCTCCTTTTTGGTTTGGCTATTATGTAATCCATGGAAATTGCTTACATACGTCAAAGGATGGAATGCCTTACATACTTTCAAAAATTAATATGATGTCATCTATATTGAATAGAATCAAATAGGAAGATTAAGAGGATAGAATGATTACATGAACAAAATAGAAAAGATGAAGTTGAGGTCATGAAAAGAGGGAAGCTTTTTCCAAAAAATAAGAGATAGAATTTTTTGGGTTTTCAACTAGAGGTAGAGGTTTGCGTAGTTCGACTCAAGGCACCTAATTTACAATTCTAATACCGAATTCCAAGTGTAGAATCAACTAGACTAGAAGCTTAATGAACATAAACATAAAACTTTCAATTACACACAAGAGAAACTAAAGAATAAAAAAAAATTGGCATGCCATAAAGATTCACATGGCACATGACAAATATTTTACCTTGGGAACCCTTAACCAAGAAAACTAGCCGTCGTTTAAGCTTCACCGCTCTTATATTCTTGACCAAATGTCAAAGCTATATTATAGTGAACATCAACCTTGGTCAACACCTATTATTAGTATGCTCATACATCACCCAATCTCTACCAACCATGAATTTTTGTGATCTTATCACTTTTACACCATGCTTTACTTAAAATAAAACAAACCCTAATTCGTAACTTCTTGAATTAGTACAGGTGGTTGAAGATCATTGGCTAAGATCCCGAGAATATTGGGATTCAGAACCATTTTGAATAATTCTAATTGAAGTTGATTTCCCTTCGACCATCACTCTTATACGGTTATTCCTATGTACCAAGCTATGATCCATTTGACTACTCTAATCAATTATCGACTTTCATTGGTTGCTCAACATCCCATCAACTTTAACTTTGGTAACTTCTCTCAACCTTATTGTCAACCTACCAACCATCAACATGAATTTCACCTTGCTAACTGTTTATCCTAGTCCATTTGCCTCTTACTATAATTGTTGAGGTTCATTACTAGTCATCTTACCTAAGAAGTCAATCAATCGACTGAACTCTAATCAATTGAGATTACCTACAAAGAGTAAAACACCTCAAAATTATTATTTTCTTCCTTGCATGAACTATTAATATCATGCCTTCAATTAATTAGGGACCCCAAGCCTAACACCTCTCTACACCAAGAGAATTTACCAACACTCACCAACTTTGTTAGAAAGTATACAACATTCTTCACTCTGCTCACTTTTACCAACATCACCTTCTTTCTTTTCACCATATCTCTAATGACATGGTATTGTACATTAATGTGATTTTTTCCTTAAATGGTAAGCTAGGTTATTTATAGGAAGATTGTAATTAACCATCACAACCTATCCTTATTGCTTGTTGATCATCATCAAACCCAATCTTCGAACACAATTGTCACAACCTAGCTACTTCCTTCCTTGCATGAGTGGCTTCTATGTATTCAACTCTTTTTTCAATAATTCCAAAATTGATTCACTTACTCATCTAGATAATAGCTTTTCCAAACAAATTAAATACATATCCGCTAGTCAACATTTATTTTTCCAAATCACTAACGCAACAATATTGATAAATCCTTGTATAGTTGTTTCATTGTCATCCTTAAGTCTTCCATAGTAGCAGATTGTGTGATCACTTGTTCCATGCAAATACCTAAATACTCTTTTTACAATTAAGCAATGTTTTTTTCTAGTTGATGTCATGTATCTACTCAATAATCCCACTACATGAGAAATATATGGCAGAGTTTAGATTGTTGCATACATCAAACTACCTATAACACTTGCATATAAAATATAATCCATATCTTCTCTTTCTTCATGTGTATTTGGACAATATGTAGTAGTTAGTCTTACCCCAACAAGAATTGGTACCTTCACTCGTTTACAATGCCGCGTGTTGAAATGCTTCAAAATTGATTAAGCATACTTCCTCTAACTTACCTAGTGTTTCCTAACCATGTAGGCTCTAATGTTCTTTATTCCACATATGAAATGTTCATGATCAAGATCATGTCGAATTTGGAGGATAGTTGACCTCCCTGATTACACCCATTTTAATTCCAACCAATAACATGTAATTGAAATACAACACTGCATGTCAAACATCTAGCGTCATATCTTGTGGGATTCCTTCAGACCATCATGGGACCTCCTCAACTTCAACACCAACTTCTCCTTTCCATTTATTTCAAATACTTAAGGCTATTTCATATGCATTTCTTCGCCTATGTCACAATGAAGAAATATTGTCTTTACATCCAATTGTTTAATCTTTAAATGAAATGTTGGAGGTAGAGACATTATTACTCTTATGGAAGTTAATTTTGCAACAAGGAAAATTATCTCACCAAAGTTGACTCTGTCAACTTGGGAATAACCTTTTTCCACTAGTCAATCCTTGTACTTCTCGAGCTTATCTATTGCATTGATTTCTTTCTTGAACACCCACTTGCAACCAATGAGCTTTCTTCCATCACATAATTTGTCCAAATCCCACGTCTCATTCTTGTGCAAAAAATGCACTTCTTCATCCATGGATTTCCACCCAAGCTTACCCTCTTTAAGTCCACTGCCTCCCCAATGGACATGGATTCACCATCTGGTAGTTAACACAAAAGCAAACCCAAAATCAAGTGGTGTATACCTTTCGGGTTTTTCCCTTACTCAACTAGACCTTCTCATAATTGAATTTATTGTTCCACCTCTTACATTGATGTAGTTGACTCATTTGAGTCACTTTCCTTCGACTTCATGTTAATTATTAGCCTTTGTTTTCCTTTCTCCTTTTATGGAGTCTCTTC
>APFE030325836.1:0-87709 GCA_000404065.3 Pinus taeda
CGCCCTCCAACAGAATCCTTCGACATTTTGCGATCTTCTTTTTCCAAGCATCAGCTTGAGTAGCATCAGTAGGATTTGGGATATCCATATCTATGAACTCCTTCAGGCCGTTATCATCCAATACTGCCTCCATCCTGTCCTTCCATGCAATATAGTTTGAACTGCCCTCAAGAGCATACTCCAATCGCAATCCGTTGAAAGACATTGTTGCGTTGTCACCAAGAAAACACTGCTGCAAATTCGAATTCCACCAGCAACCAACTCAACCGCCCCGGATCTAAGATTCGTGAGAACACAATATTTCTCGTACAGAGATTGACTGTATGGGCTTTTACCGGATATTTCACCTTCCAAAGGAAGGATGAATCCAGAGGCTACCTGGCCCGATTACAGGCTCTGCCTAGAGAAATAGAATGTAAACACTTCCTGAATAGTAGATCTGATGATCAACAGCTCTGATACCATGTAGAAATTTTGAATAATTTAACACATATTCAATGGAGATTATCCTGATCATGTACTATTGCGGAAAACATACACAATACATAAGCTCCTCTACGTTGATCATCAATATAGCAGCATCAATAACAATAAAACATCAAGAGCATTCACACATTAACACAGTATGTATCCCGGGGAAAGCATCTCGCTAAAAACCCCAACTATCTGTATATTAATGATTGAGTCATGTAACATTACACAGCATAATACTTCTCACATGTATCTCCACCTCTGTTACACACAATACAGCTCAGATCTGAATCAATCACTGGCTCAAATCTCCTTCGCTGCTTGCCTGCCTCCGCTGCTCAATACCTGCTCAAGAACTGATGATAATTCCAAGGTAACCACGTATTTACTTGGCAAAATCACGTGAGCACAAGCTACAATGTGGGAAAATACGTGGGCAAACTCATTGGCATACTCAATCCCTTGATTGTGCAAGATCTGATGCACAACTATAGTCACAACTGATAGCAATCTGATTCTCTAACACCTGTCCCTGCTGAACTGAACATGCACTGACATGCAACTGAGTTAACTGATGTATTCATTAGTTGTATTATGAGTTAATAACTTGTGAATTAATTAATAACTAATTCACCCAACTCATCTCTAGTCTATTCGCCAGTTAGACTAAATACAACCAGTTTAACAAAGCTAAACTGAACACAACTCCATCAACTGCACCTCCAGTCCAGTAAACTCAACTCACTTGAGTTCTAACTGAAGTCATGCATGCAAATATTCAACTAACCCATAATAACCACGTATTTCCTTCATGCAGTTGCATGTGCCACATCCGTAGCTCGAACTGAAGTGCTCCAAGAGAATAAGATTAAGTTTATAGTCCAAATATTATTGTGAGATAATAATATTTGACTTTTCTATTTTTAGCCTGGCAGTCTAAAAATAGAAGTCCATCTATTTTTACCAACATGACCAATCATCCACAAATAGCATCCTGCAACTCATAGACCATGATCCATATGTCTAAAAATAGACATAGTCTAAAAATAGACTGCGCCAAAAATAGCCTGCGGGCCCACTTAGTGAAGGCAACTTCTTTTCACTAAGCTCCATCATCTTGTTTCATTTTCAACATCATGTTGTATTTCTCTTTTTGGAGGAAGATTTTTTGGTTCCTTAAATAGATTTTGAAAAGAATCTACCACTTTAACCAATTTATCTTTGAACTGGGATTCCGAACTTGAAAAAGCATCTTGTCGATCCTTATGTTGTTCTTTCACAACCATAAGTACATATTTCTTACTTGAACTTATTAATCTATTCATCTGATTAATTGAAACTAAATCCAATTGTGTTTTAATTTTATGTGCCCTGATAATAAATTCAATCCCATCTTTCATAAGATGATATTGATGCTCTTTCATATAAAATGCTGCATCACGATCATAGAGACAAGGACTTCCTAGCACTACTCCACATATATCTGCTGGAATCACTTCTAAATCTTCTTCATCAATGTAGTGATTTGTTATGGCAAATTTTAATCGACACTATTTGTGACATTAATATGAGTCTCTTTATTCAACCAACCTAGAGGGTATGGTCTTGGATGATTATGTGTCTCCAAAACCAATTTCTTAACTAAATCTTCAGATATTAAATTTTCCTGTGATCCACTGTCAAATAATGTATCTATCTTTGTGTCCTTAGAATTTATCCTTATGTGATATAATTCAACCCTTTTATCCTCATTTAGATGATTTCGGTTTGAAGAAGGTATATAAGTGTTAGAACTTGAACCAGTATAAGAAGTTTTGCCTGTTGAAACCATTGCAGTTATTTTACCTTCATCACCTTAGTCGGAGCCCAAATCTTGTTGGATTGTTGTATTGGCCTTCTTTTCACTTTTCTTCTTCTGAAACTTCTTCGGTTTGAGTTCTGGGTGAAGTTTCCAACATTTGGACTCATCATTTCTGATCCTTTGGTAATGAGTACAAGTAGGTATTTCACCTTCCTTCTGAGTTGTTGTTGATCTCTTTCCATTTAGATTACCCTTCTTCTTGCTGTCTTTGGAATCTTTGATTTCCAATTGTCTAGATGGTTTTTGTGAAAACTTGAATGGTCTACCACCTGATTCAATATGTATGGCCTGAACACACACTTCATCAAAATCATGAGGATTAAACATCAATAATGTATTGTGCAAATATGAATGTAAATTGTCTATGTATTTTAATAAAGTTTCACATGTATCTAATGAAATACCAAGTGCCAACGCTTTCTTTTTGAACTCTTGAGTAAAATCCTAAACACTCTACCCTTTACCTTGCCTCAGATGCTGCCAATCAATGACAACTTGTTGCATGTATCCCAAAGGATAGAACTGTTTCCTAAGAGCATTTAAAAACTTAGACCATGAAGAGATGATTATTCCTTTTCAATTTACATCTATTTGAGTTTTACTTTCCCAAGAGATTAAAGTTGTTCCCCCATTCTAAGTGTAGCTAACTGAATTTTCATTTTATTGTTAGAGATGTTCTGAATATGAAAATACACTTCTAACTGCTTAATCCAGTTATCTAATGTTTCAGGATTCATTTCACCATCATAAATAGGTAATTCAAATTTTACATCAAGTTTCAAAAGAGAGGTTTTCTTCGGTTTCTTTTCTGTTTCAGATTCTGTACTGGAAGAAGAAGAAGAAGGGATGACGAAGATGATGGAAGTGAAGGAGGTTTATCATCCTTGCCTTTACCTTTGTCCTTCTTCGATGTCTTTGAAGAGGAAGCTGCCTCTCTTGCCTTCTTGTCTTTGTAGAGTTCTCCCAACATTTGCTGCATAATCAAGAATTCTGCTAAAACTGTTCATCACTCATCTTAGTTTCATTATTTTCACCTACATCAGATCCTGTCATGGTTGACTTATGAAAAACTCATCGCTTTCCAATCTCTGGATCAATCTTCTCAAGGATTCCTTCTCCACATTGCAACTTTGACCTGGTTAACATTCAATGGAAAATTCTACAAACACAACCTTCTCTAATACCAAATTATACGATCTAAAATGATCATAAGTTAAAACTAATGTAGAATTTATTAGACATTGATGATTTGAATGTTAACTGAAAGTGCAGAAACCAAGAGAACTGCTTGATAAGAAATACTTTACAACAGCTGATAAAACATAAGTAAGATGCAAAACAGTAACGAAAACAACAAATACACAATGATACCAGACAACAAGATTGATTACGGAGTTCGTCCTTGATGGACTATGTCTTCGGGTCCGCTTTCAAGATGGGTGGCCACTTTATTAGGATTGAAACCAAGGAGGTCAATTACAGAGAGAATTGACTAGACTAAATGTGCATGCATGCACTTTTGATCACTATCATAAGGAAGCTCTCTGAGCCAACTTTCCAATGCCTCTCACTGTTCCCAATTCCGACTGCAGATGCTCCTATTACACTAAAAACAAAATAGCCTCTCACTTCTAGAATTTGTATACCAAAACTCCAAAACCACTCTAATGCCTTCAATGAGTAAATTGCCTTTAAAAAGGCCTGCAAAAACACTCAAACCTCCTCAGGTTGAATTCGAGATGAATAAGTTGCATTCTGGGGTTGTTGTGAGTCTTGGTCTAGTCATGAACTGACACATAGGATAGGTTTCATGGTCTTCGAATTAATATTTAAAACAAACTGCAACCAAAAACCCATTTTTAAACTTTATGATAAAATAAACCCATTGGCGGCTTGCTGACTGGGCGAAGGAGGTTGATCGCCCACATGTAAACAAGGTGGCCTAACCATTGTTTGACACTTGAGGTTTATCCGCCCGATAGTCCTGGTTGGTTAATGGTGATAGTGCTATGTAAATAGTGCATTCCTCCAGTGGTTGTAGCAATGGTTGGCGGTGAACTGCAACATTTACCTGACTGTTCTGGTTGCTAATCACATGTTAACATTTAATGCTGTTGGTTCCGTTGTGGTTATATTGAACTCTCCCCTGTCAACTAACAACTTCCTGTTCACATGTTTAACATTCCCTGCACGGTTTCCAAGCCGACGGTTAACTGTAACTCTTACTCGCTTACCTGCTCACATGTCATAGGTTACTGTTTCATATCCGCTACGGTTAGTTGTAACCTCCGCTGTTGTTAACACACTGCTCACATGCTTATGGTTCTGATGTGGTTTAGTGTTGCAGTTAGGAACTATGTCATTTGTTTTGTAATGTTTTACAAATGCACGAGAGTGGGTTTAGAGTTACGTTTAGGTGTTTAGGTTTGCATTAGGTTTTTAAACATGCTTTTACCATAGGTTTGTTGCATAGGACTTTTAGCATAGGTTTAATACAATGAGTTAAGTTCCTATTTAGGGTGGTTACCTTTAATTAAATAAACCATATACAACAAATTGTCACATTGTGACATTGATTTGGATGACATTTCCACCATGAAGAACTAATGACGAAACCAACACTGGAAGAACTGAGGAACACTGGCAAAGTTGATGAAATTGAAGACAACATGAACTCTCCAGATACACTGGATTGACAAGATCCTCCTAGATCACTGATAATAAGAGACTTTATAAATGTATCCCATTCCTTAACAATTGGACCACGTAGGTCTAAATTAATGGTGTTTTTCCATCTTCCCACTGAAACCCACTATGAAGAGAAAATATAGTCTTGTCTAAGTTTTTAAACTCCCTAAACATTGAGTTGATTGCAAAGCTCCATAGAAAAATGATATACAACTGATACCCCACTGACCGAAAAATACCCTAGTTTGACCTGACCCCCCTACTCACCTTCTACTTTATCCACTTTTGAATCTAGGGAACAATGACTAACATTCCCCTCCAAAAATTAAAACCAACATGTGAAGAAGGCTTAAAGGTCCTAATTCAATCCATAATCGACTGATTATGTACATATATTTCTAAAATAATTTTACTCAAAATGCCTTCACTAGTAAATTGCCTCCAGGCAAGACCAAAATGATATAGATTTTTAAACCCCCAACTGCCTTGGTCTTTTGGCTGATCAAGAGTCTCCCAATTTACTAAATTATGAGTGAAACAATTCCCTCTATCATTCGACAGGAAGGTGCTCATGCATTGGTGCATCTTATGTATGGTTGACTTTGGAATCTTGGCAAGAGAAAACTAGAACATCATAATACTTTCCAATTTCGACTTGATTAAGGCCAATCTACAACAAATTGAGAGCCACTGATAGCACCAATTATTCATCTTACCTTCAATTCTTTCTAGTTTCCATCTCTAGTCCTCTATATTATTTTGGTTTTTTGTGGTTGGTAATAAACATTAAATACGATGTATTTTTGTGCCACATTTTTCATTTCCCTTTGTTTCTCAGATGGCCATTTAGGATGTTCATTAGTCATTATTTAGTAAGGATAGTGAAAACTTATGTACTCTAGAAAAATGATGGTGCATTGATTCTTTTTGCAAGTACTCTAGCACCTATGTTATTGCCCTATAATTTGTTCAATATTTGTGTCCTCCTCTTCGTCCTTGCATAGTCTTAGCGTTGTGTTTGTTCTACATCATTTTTCATTTTTCATTCCTTGCTCATCTTGTTGGGAACTTGACAATACTGAGAGGGGGATGGGGGTTCAATCAATATTGTATGAATGGATCACCAATTATTAATTTTTACCCTTTTCTTTACAATTTACTGAACCATTAATTAACAATCAACATCACATATACGACCAATCAATATCACATGTAGAATCAAAACATGAAAGAAACAATATTCAAGTAGTATATCAAACACATAGTACATAAGGAAACCATATATTAGGTGGAAACCCTTCTAGGAGAAAAATAATCATATGCTTTGCTTATTATTATTATTATTATAAAATGTTCTTTTAAAAACTATTGACACCAACTAGTATGCAAGCACCAACTTGTGAGATCTACGAGCACTCGGTTGCTCTAGGATACAACCTGATGGAAGCACCCACTTCCACAACTATTTGTAGACACCCATCTGTTGGGAGGCATTAACCCCCAATAATTTGTAGGCACCCACTTGGTTGGAAGCATTGACTCTCAAATGTATTTTTCAAACACCAATATGCTAGAGACACCAATTGTCAAATGGTTTCATAGGCCACCACTTGAAGGACGCCAATACACCCAAAATCAACAAGCCATGACATGCCCTGAATTCCCTAACTGTTGGACAGTTAGTATTATCTGTTTGGCTAGTCGTAGTAAGTTTGTTGGCATTGATGTCAATAGTCATGATGGGAGATCAAGTTCAGCAGTTGGCATTGCCTGACAGTTAACAAGTGTGTTGGCATTGATGTCAATTAGATTAGCATGGACATATGTGCTAGCATGATGTTATGCAAGACAACATTGATGTCCACTAGGATAGCTGTGATAGCAACAAATGTTAGCATTGATGTGCTTGATGTGTCAAGCTTAGCGGGAGTCCTATGGTTACTGCAATCTCTAGTAGACGGTCACCATAGTAGCAATCATATTGGAAAAGCCATAAAAAGATGACTATGGTGGTTGGGAGCCTCATAATTTGGAGGAGATTTCACCTCAAGTGATCAGCTCGGATACTCTTGGAGTTATCACAGTTGGTTAGTGCTCGAAAAGAGATTTCAAACAGTGTGTGGGAGTCCTTGAATGGATCTCAGGATCAAAAGTTATTGATCACTGAAGTAAGGATCTTGAAGTCCTTAGGAGCAGGCCAAATTTCGGAAGTAGGGGAGTAGGCCAAATTTTTGAGGCTGAATTTCAGAATCAGGGAAGCAGGTCGAATTTTGGAAACTTGGAACCTTCGAACCTCGGAACTTGAGATAGCATGTAACTAGGGAAGGTCGACATATCGAAACCTCGGAGGTTCAAAACTTCAGAGTTTTAGGATTTCGTAAATTCTTGTTAATTGAATTCTTCGAAAAGCACCAAGGGTTGCAGGGCGTAGGAGTGACAAAGGAATTTGTTGCAAAAACCAAGGATCGAGGGACCCTTTCTTTCTCCTTGGATAGGACACATTGAAGTAGTGGATTGGCCCTCAAGAGCTGATAGTGGCAGGTGATGTCAGCATGACATAGCCATACCAAGGACACATGGCAGTCAGATTCAACATATTGAGTGGCCTGAGGAAAATCTTGGTTACACGTGTCACCACTGTGGAGACACAACGTGGGATTGATGATGAGAGTATGATGTCATCTTAGAATCATTTTTGAGGTCGAAGTTTTCATAACTCTCTATAATTGCAATTTGAAGAAAGTCCTAATACCAGGGAGCTCCGATGTGATTGGCACTTGGTCATAGGAGCACAGAGAACCAAGGGTATAGAGAAAGACTTAGCACATAAGAGATATGGAGATTCTAGGTAGGTGTTTTAGAGGTAAGAGTTTTTGTAACTAAACTCTAATTAAGATTTGATAAAGTCTCTATACAAGGAGGTTCTGATGCGTTTGGTGTTTGGTCGAGGTGCCTAAATAACCATGGGCGTAGAGAGAATAACATAAGGAGATAGGCTCTTGGTAGAATCCTGAAGGGCTTAGCACTTAAGTGTTATCTTATAGGTAACAACATTTGGTCCTATGGTGGAAATGTGATAAAGGGTGAAGCAAAAGGGGATAAAGGTCAATATTAGAATCTTGCAATTTTGTAATGTCTAGCCTTAACAAAGTTACTATATGTGGGCTTTGGAATCCCAATACAGAGGTGAAGAAAGCCATCGATTGCAACACTTGGTCCTATGGTGGAAAAACATAAGAGGCTAAACAAAAGGGGCTAAAGGCTAGGATCAGAATCTCTCGTTTTTGTAACATCACCTTAATAAAAGCTAGGAGATATGAGGCTCCTAAATTGCAACATAGAGGAGTATGAAGGATGAATTGGTTGGCAGCTAAGAGAGTTAAAGAGAGCTGATCCCTGGAATAATGGAAACTACAGAAAACTCTAGGCTTGAAGAACAGATAGGAACACGATTGCTCGGTATGCTTTAAAGGCGTCTGTCATGAGCTGAAACAAGCCTTCCCTGATCTTGTGTGCACACCTCATTGGATTGAATGCAAATCAAGCACTCATGGATACGAGATTGATTACAGAAAGAACAAAGCCATGTTGGAGTAAAGTTTAAGCATTGTGATTAAATGAATAAGCATGGAGAGCCTCATTGGAGTGTGTAAGTTGATTGAGGATTTATTTCTCAACATGGAAACTCTTAGGAGCCCATTCCTAATGTTTAATGTGGCTGAAGAGATTAGGTATTTTGATGTAAAAAAAACATAGAAATCCATGTAGGACTACTCTTGGGTAGCATGAATGGTAGGTTAATGGTTAATAGAGAGAGAATCATTCCTATCACTGTACAAGAACAAAAGAAAGGAGTGTAGTTGAGAAAAATGGGGGAAATAAACATTGTTTCCAGTGAGCTCCATGGAGAGCTCTATTGGTGTGTGCGCACTATTGAGGAGAGGCCGAGTGAGAAAAATGGGGGAAATAAACATTGTTTCCAGTGAGCTCCATGGAGAGCTCTGTGGGTGTGTGCACACTACTGAGGAGAGGCCAAGTGAGCTAGTGATGCTGTGAGAGGCTGATAGAGCTTGTGTAATAGAATGGGCCAAGTGCTAAATGGATGTTGTTGAGAGAAGAGGGTTAAGAAGAGTATGAAATTGCAGTGTGGACAAAGTCCTGCCTGGGTTGTTTATTAGTGAATGTTGTTGAGAGAAGATGGCCAAGAAGAGTAGGACATTGGAGTGTGGACAAAGTCATGCATGGGTTGTTTATTAGTGAATGTTGTTGAGGAGAACAATGGGTTACTATAGAGTGTGCAGAAGACAGACTGAACATGGATGAGTAGAGGAAAGGCTACAGAGGAGAACAAATCTAATATTAGGCAGAGTAATTTCCATCTACAGAGAACATTAGCTCCTTATTGAGTGTGGATTGGAGCATGCATACAAAAGTTGGTGCTTCCATCTCTAGTGGGTGTCTGAAGAAAGCTTGGGGGTTGGTTCCCCCTACAATTTTGATGCTTGAAAAAAATCCATGAAGTTGGTGCTTTAGATGGTGCATTTGGTATGATGATTAGGTGTCTACAAAAGGAGGGAATGGTGCTTCCTATTAGTGGGTGTTAACAAACAATCAAAGGGAGTTGATGCTTCCTGTGAGTGGTGGATCACAAATATATTGGTGTAATAGAGTAGGTGCTCTCAGTTTTACATCAATAACAATGACAAGCTTTCATGGTTTTTTCCCGAAAGGGTTTCCACATTAAACCTTTATGTCATATATGTGTTACTCAATATGTGTATGCTTGTGTTGATTCATATGGCCGTTGTTATGGTTTGTTAATGGTTGATCTCATTTACTAGATGCCAATTTTGAATGAGTAAAAGAAAATTTGCATACAAGTTTAAATTAGCCTTAATATTGATTCACCACCCTCCCCTCCGTATTAATATTGTTTCCAACATCGACCTACAAACCCTTACGGACCACCTTTCATACAGTTTCATATTGGGCCCACAAATCTCTACTCAAGCAACTGTGGACCATGTTTCATCGATTTTCATACTAGATCCACTAAAAATTTATGCTCAGTAACCACAAAATACAAAAAACCTCCACAATACCAACTCTACCTCAACAACTCTTCTCAACACCCAATATCACTCAACAACACTCTCTTCTAATCAAATTGTCAAACCCTTAGCAACATACTCTAACAAATAGGCGCACTCAGATACTCTAGCAGGATCCTCTCAAAGCAATCCTCTCACCATACAATAGGAAACAACATATAAATTCACTCCTAAGACAAGAAGAAACATCATACCTCAATAGTAGTAGTGTATGTAAGTCTCATGCTTGAAACCATAATAGCATGCAATGACAACAATGGAAATACAAGTCATAGACATGGAAACATTGTACACTTTCTACAACACCTCAGTTGATACAATAAACTAATAACCCCTAGTAGCAACATCAATTAAGACCTCTCATGACAGTACATGGCTCATAGCAACAATATATCAGTAATAACATGCAAAGTAAAACAAATTGTTGAAATATGGCAACAAGAATAGTCCAATTTAATTTTTCCTTGAATTAGTGAAATAAAATCAAATTTAGTCTTAATAGCTACTTGGAAATAATTAATTGATTTATTTTAAGTTAATTAGTTGGAGAAAGTCAAGTTAGAAGTCTTTCTGAAGTCATGCAAGAGTTATTCCTTAAATTAAGGAGATAAAATTGGGTTATATTTGAGTTGTAATTATTTAGCTTAGTTTACTGAGTTAAGTCTAGTTAAATTAGTTCCAAACCATTTGAGGAACTAATAGTGAGTTAACAGTCAGTTGATGCATTAATGCACTCAAATAGTGCTACTCCAGTTAACTGAAGATTCCCTCATCAGAAACTCATGCATGTCTATTCTGAGAAAGACCCAATTGAGATTAATGTTCAAGGATAGTGTACTATTAGTTGCGTGTGTTTTCTCATGGAGAAAACTCATGCATGCAGTCAAGGATTCATCCTTGAGGATTGCGCAATTTGGAAGGCTGGTTTTTCCACTTGGTAATAGGCTAATCATCCACAAGGAACAATGCAATGAAATAGGAGCTTGGAGGGTAGAGAGGAAGGCTGGAGAGAAGCCAAGATTGCCTGTGAGCATCTCTAAGGATTGTACTGAGAGCTGGCTAGCTATGAGAGCTAAGGCTTTGTATAATTCTTATGTATTTCCACGATGTATGATAATACAATAGTGTGGGGTTTTTATCTGAGACTTTCCCCAAAGTATTTTCATGTGTATTGTGCCATTGATTCTTCTTCTTCTGGTTATATTGTTCATCTCAATCTTTAAGCTTCCGCAAATTGATAGTAGAAGTAGGTTATAGTATTCTGCTTTGATTTATATTGCATTATCGGGTTAACCTATCACATATTTTCTACACAAACATATGCCACTACAATATACTAGTAGCCCCAAATACATTACCCCTATAACAACACATTTTAGACCCTTTGATAACTCTATCACATGATTCAAAATAACAACAACTACACTTTGTCATACTCACACCATCATCTCTGCAACACATAGAAAGACACAATCATACTCACACCATCATCTCTGCATCACATAGAAAGACACAATCATACTCACACCATCATCTCTGCAACACATAGAAAGACACAATGCAGTTTGTTTATTTGCAGTCAACCACCAATTAACAGGTTACATACACAAATCTATTCATTCAGAACCAAATCACATCACATCCATCAAGTTTCCACTGAACTTCCAGAATGCACATTAGACACATGCATAACAATACCATCTATTTGATCATTCACACACAAATATAGATCTTCATTGCACTTGATTAACACAAAACATCCATAACCATTCCTACAATCACTCCATATGCAATTTATATATGAGATTACATTCTCTAATATTCTTCATGTGCAAGTAGTCATAACTTAGGTTGCACACACCATACACCAAGCATGTGCATTATCCATTATGACTTGCATAGTTTCATTAACACACACAAGGACCACACTATACAATAGACATATCAAATAGTATCTTGATCATGACATCCTCATCATTATGCTACAGCGAATACACCATGTTCTTCACTCACTGTCAACATATCTAAGCATGAACAAATGTGCACAGATCCACCAATGTTGACATCCCATACCCATCACACTCTAGATTATACCCCAAATCATATTTTCGCATAAATTGATCTCTATAGGAGTATGTTCGCACTACTACTTTCACACTGCACAGAGGCCCATTCGAATAGGTGTATACCTATTCTTCAAAATTCAAATGAACTAAACTTAAGGTTGATCCATGCCACGATAATTTCAAACTCATTTACCTAGATTACAAATTGGACCAAATCAATATTCATTGATTACATTCCAACAATGCATTCATTGCACTAATTTTGATTACCAGATCAACACATCAATTGCACACTCCATAATGAATGGATCAACTATTAACTTTGTGACCAAATCGGGTGCATTGATTACTTTCCACTTTGTAACTAGTGACCAAATCAACAAATTGATGACCAAATCAACAAAGACTAAATCAACCACTTCGATCACAACCAAGACCCTTGGAAAATTCATTGGTTGAAGCTCAGTGTAATTTTTCTTTTGTGTGCTCAACTTACAGATGCTAGATTTTCACCTACAAGCCTGGGGACACTGGTTGTCCACTGATAATTTGGGTTATAAATGCCCTTTTGACATAGGAAATGTAACAACCCTGGTAAAAGATCCATGTAATAAAGTTAATAAAGGAAAAATAATAACCAAGCTCATGGGACACGTATTCCAAGCTGAATGTTGGACAAAAGATAGAGATGGGGATCACTTGTGATTAATTAATGACTATGGAAATTGGCAAAGGAATTGGAAAAGGAAAAGTGGCATTTATTTGCATTTATTTACAAAAATAATGAAAATAGGATAAAAGGAAGGTGAAAGGACACATGTTGCATGTGAGGAGTAAATTGAAGGAAAAATAAGGAAAATGAAAAAGATAGAGGCCTCAATGATAAAAAATTCTAAGGACCAGTTCACAACTTTTGCTAGTTTTAGCTTGGAGCTCTCTACTCTATTATCTCTCTCATACTCTTGCACACTTAGAGTTTTCTTGGAGCACTCTTGAAACATTGTGGAATACTTGGGATTTGGAGCAATAAGGAAAAGGAAAAGTAGGAAAGCACACGGGGACAATGGGATCAACAACTACAATAGGTTTGCTTTGTAGGTACCAAGTTGCATGTATGATTTTCTTACCAGTTTTGGCATGCATGGCATATGCATAAAAGTTTTTTAGTTACGATATGTCATTGGCATGGAGGATTTCCTGGATTGATAGTGGTTTTTCCTAGCCTTGTCATTTCTTGGATAACCATGGTATTGTGGGTTTTTTTCCTTTTGTTTTTTGGCTGGTGCTCATGTTCCTTATGGATGTGGGTTGAGTTATTAGTTCCTGGAGCCTTGGTTGGACCAATGCTCTCGAATCACTCTAAAAACTTGGGTTGAGTTACTAGTCTTGGAAGCCTTGGTTGGAAAAATGCTCTCGATCCCTTGGGGGGTCGAATTACTAGTCCTGGAAGCCCTAGTTGGACAAAGGCTCTGGAGCCCAGCAACAGCTGTGGGTTGAGTTACTAGTCCTAGAAGCCTTGGTTGGAAAAAAGCACTCTAGAGCCCTAGATAGCTTGGGTAGAGACCGATCTAGTGATGGTTAGTGATGTCCAACCATGAGGTGGACTCAATAGTTTAGGGTTGAGGTGGTTTTGCCTCTAGAAGCCTTGGTTTGGTGTTCTTGGTTTATTCCATGAGATCCCACATTCATGCTTGGAATATGGCGCATGCATGATTGGTTGAAAGAGATATTTTGTTGAGCCCAATCTATGATCGAGTGGTACGTTGAAGTCCCTGACTTGGTTGGATTTGCATATGTTAATAAGAACTCCTTTTCCTTTGGTATTTCATGAGTAAATGTGCTTGCCATTATGTGGCTTTAATGGTAGTTTCATGATTTATATTTCTCTGGTTATTTGTTGGTTTTATAAGATTATTTTATGACAGACTTGAGTTATGACTCTCATAATGTTTTGATTAGTAAATGAAATATTAATGAATGCATGACCTAATAGATGATCTTTCAAACTATTATGAGGAGGCATTAGTCCTTCTTGATGATTCTCAGATAAGTGTGATACCCCTATGTTCATATGTGTATTTATGACTTGTACATTACATGTTTATGATATGTTTAACAAAATTCCTGTCATGGCTAGTAGGGGTCAAGTCAAGTCCTTGTTCAAGTTTTTACATTAGTAGCCTTATTTCATTGTTATTTACCATTTCTAGAAGTTTCATGAAGTTTTGGGTAGAGGCCTGAGTCCTATCCCTAAAAAAGTGGCTTAGAATTCAAGGTCACTTGCACAGAACTACTTGAAAAAGGTATAGTTTCATGAATTCATTATTGTGGGAGCGACTGGAGGGACTCAGTCACATGGAAGGATTTTCTTCGGAGCAACTGGAGGTCTAGTTTAGCATAACATCAAGTTTTCTTAGGGGTTGGAGATCTAGAGGGGTTGGTTGGCTCTTGAAGGTTATGTAGCTTCTGAGGAAGGTCAGATTGGTCTTTTCTTGTTGGTTCCAATTCCTTAATTGTACATGGGGAGTTAAACCATAACATAGTAACTCTTCGTCACATTTTACCCCGATGGACCAGTTAGCTTGAGTAAATGTGGGAGGAGGGTGTTTCAGAGTGGTATCAGAGCATGGTTCCATTCTCCTTGGGTGATGTCTGGTTCCCCTTTCTCTTTAGCTGAATGTGTTTTCATGTGTACATGTCAATTGCATATATGTTTACTATGCTTGTAGTATATGTGTTTGTTATGTATGCATGGTAAGGGACATTGTTTCCGTCGCATTGTCATGCAGAAGTTGATGATGTTGTTGTTGGGATGTGTTCGCTATGAATGCATGTCAGTGTTTATATGTATTGTTTATGCATGTATTTTATCCATATGTTTGTTATGCATAGTACCTGTTCAGTGTTATAATTATGGCATTATGCATGGTAACTGGGATAATGATTGAGATGATGTCTATACCCTATTATGATTACGATTATACATGTATTGCGTTAATCTAGTTGATCTTGCAGACGAGATATCCTCCCCTAAACTATACTGAGGTACGTTGGTTGTTTATAATTTGGTTTAGCTGACATGATATACTTTGTAGAAAGAGAAGATCAAAGATGACTAGCAAGATGGTAGACTATAGTTCATGGGATTCTCCCTATAGATCATATGAGCAACATGGTGATGAGTACTCCCCTCACATAGCATACACTTTGAGAAGCTTGAAGGTTGATATAAGAAGTTGAAAAGAAGATAACGACTTAATCATCCAATCACAAGAGTGACTTGCTAGGGCATAAGACAAACAAGTAGAAGTTAATTTAGTTATCCTTCAGAGCTTGTAACACTTGTGGAGAAAAGGACTACCTAGAATCAGTCATGGACAGGAGGATAAGACTAATGGAGCATATGGTACCATGTCACATGATGGGAAAAAATCAGATAGAGATGATACAGTCATAGATAGATTCTTGGATACACCTAATAGGCAAGGTAGTGGACATGGGTTTCATTCTATCTCTGGTTCAGATAGGTATCATGGTCATCATCGTTATCATCCTTACAGGAAGAGTGACAGGTGTTATTTTTGAGATCAGTTCAAGAAAGTGTTAGGCCTCTGTTTTGTCTTTCTTTCTATCACCTTTCACTTGGAAATCCCTCATGCTTTTGTTTAATTTGAATGGTTATTGTCGTGGCTTTATGCATTCTTGGAGACAAGAAAGTAAGTATTTACTATTTGCCACGATTCCCTTGTTTTAACAAGATTTAAATATGAAAAGAATAATTAATAATAGTTTGTTTGTTTCTAGGTGTAAACTTAGTTGATTACATTTTTACGCATATGCCAACAAGATTCGATCCTGCACTCACCTCCTTATACTATGCATCATATTCTTGTACCAATTGGGATTCCTGCACT
The DNA here is from genome assembly GCA_000404065.3 of Pinus taeda. Taxonomy (NCBI): domain Eukaryota; kingdom Viridiplantae; phylum Streptophyta; class Pinopsida; order Pinales; family Pinaceae; genus Pinus; species Pinus taeda. The sequence continues at coordinate 16,112 of APFE030325836.1, forward strand.
CACCTCCTTATACTATGCATCATATTCTTGTACCAATTGGGATTCCTGTACTCATGAGGATTCCTGCACCAATTTGCCTAATCTCGCACCACATATCAATTTCTTGGACTCATGAGGATTCCTGAACTAGTTTATTATAATATATTCTGGTTCTTGCACCACATATAAAGTTCTTGCACGAGAGTCAAAGAATGCATAGACTACCTCAATTAGTCAAATTTGAAGGACATTACTTACCTGGCAGTTTTAATATTAGCTCGAGGATATTTTTGGAAATGCTTGTTAGTCAACATCACACTTAGTTTTCACCACGATTTACAAACTGAGAAAAGAGGATTCATTTACCAAAATAGTCCCTCATGTACCAGATTCTAGATTCAACCCCTCTATTCGACATTTAGTTGCACCAGAACTAGATCTGAATTTTATCCATGGAATATTGTTACGATTTGTAATTTGTTCCTTTTGTATTCGACTGGCTTGTTAGTAGCCCAATTTGTAATGAAAATATTTATATAAAATAGAAGATGGCTTGGAGCCAAGGGGGAGAGAGGAGACAGTCCCAATGTAGTATTACACGAGTATAGTCGACCTGTGGATCATTCCCTCTATTTTTTGGAGTCGGATTGTTTCTTGCACCATGTAAAGACTGCACTTTCAAGATTAATTGAACCACATCATGCAAACTTCCTTTCAATTTCGTTGAACATTTCATGTTTATAATCTCTGTGTGAACCAAATCATTGACAAAGGGTGTGAGCTAGCTGGGTTGGCCGCCAAACTAGCTTGACACCATTTTGAATTATTCAGGATTGGGTTGTATTGTGATGTGATGAGTGAAGAGAGTTTAATTTGTCATTTACTTTGTGAGAATTATAAGATTAGATCGTAATATTTATTTTTTCACAGTCTCTTTCATTCTTTCAAAGTTGAGGTCATTTTATTTGTTGTGTTTAATACGACATTGGAAAATTGTTCTTTAAGTTGAAAATATTTGTTTACAGTGAAAAGTAGATCGGATTGTGAGTTCAAGAGATTTTTTAGGAATAAGTATCTATCAGAGAGATACTATGATGATAGGGAAAAGGAGTTCTATGAGCTAAATATGGGATATATGACTAATGAGGAGTACACTAGAAGATTCTTGGAGTTATTGAGGCATGTGCCTTATCTTAAGGAGGGTAAAGTGAAGATTCAAAGATTCATTAGTGGGTTTCTAGTAGCATTCATGGACAAGATTGAGTTTTATGAGCCTAGATTGTTGGAGGAAGCTATCAGGAAGCTAAAGCATTGTTATGAGAAACCAAAACGTAGGTCTGAGACTAAGTAGGATTGGAAAGGTAATGAGAATAATAAGGGAACATGGGATAAGAAGAGAACAAGACCTCAGGACATAAGTACTAAGAAAAGAGTTCATCATTGGGTAAGAGCTTGTGCATTTGAGTTAAATGGTATGCCTATATCAATGCATCTAAATATACTTCCATTGGGATCATATAGTATTATTTTGGGTATGGATTGGCTATATCTTCACAAGACCAAGGTGGATTGTTATGAGAACATTATTGAGTGGTTGGATGACAATGGAGAAAAAAGAATCATGCAGGGTAAGAAGTCAACATCAATTAGAATGGTTACAACTATGCAACAAACGTACAGTCATAGAAAATGATGTGTATTGTTTGCAGTACATATTTCCAATGATAAAGGTAAAGAATTTGAGGATGAAGATGTCTTGAGGAGGTACCCAGTTTTGAAACAGTTTTAGAATGTGTTCCCAGCAGAGTTTTTAGAGTTTCCACCTCAAAGGGAAGTGGAATTTTCTATTGAGTTGGTACCAAGGGAAACATCAACATCAAAGGCACCATATAGGATAAGCACACTAGAGTTAGTGGAATTGAAGTTGCAGTTGAAGGAAATGCTTGGAAATGGATACATTAGGCCAAGTGTATGACCTTGGGGTGAACTAGTGTTGTTTGTGAAGAAGAAGTATGTACTCTCAGGTTTTGTATTGACTACAAGTAGCTAAAGAAGGTAACCATCAAGAACAAGTATTCATTATTGAGGATTGATGGCTCGTTTAACTAATTGAAGGGAGAAAAAATGTTCTCGAAGATTGACTTGACATTTAGATATCATCAAGTACGCATAAAGAAAAGGACATCTACAATACTTCTTTCTAGACTAGGTATAGGAATTATGAGTTTTTTGTAGTTCCTTTTGATTTGACTAATGCTCTAGCTAATTTTATGTGCTTGATGAATAGTGTATTGCATCCTTATTTGGACAAATTTGTGATTTTATTCACTAATGATATATTGATATATTCTAAGAACGAGGAAGAGCATGCTGAAGGCCTAGAAATAGAATTGATATTAATGAGAGAGAATTAGTTGTATTCTCAGCTCAGTAAATGCAGTTTCTTTCAAATAGAGGTACATTACTTGGGGCATGTGGTTTCCAAGGAAGGCATAACAGTGGATATGAGAAAGATAAGAGGTATCAAGGAATGGGATCTCCTAGAAGTGTAGATGAGGTAAGATCATTCATGGGACTAGCAGGTTATTATAGGAGGTTCATCAGGAACTTCTCTTAGATTGTTCATCCCATTATATCATTGTAGAGGAAAGGTAAGAAATTCGAATGGACAAAGGAATGTGCATCCAATTTTGAGCATTTGAAGAAGTTGTTGACAAATGATCTAGTTTTAAAGATTTTAGATCCGAATAAAGAGTTTGTGGTATGTACATATGCTTGCAAGAGATAACTTGGTGGAGTCTCGAAGTAGGAAGGACAGGTAGTGTGCTATGAATCCAGGAAATTGAATGAGCACAGGCAAAATTATGTGGCACATGATCTTGAGTTGGCAGCGATCATCCATGCATTGAAGATGTGGAGCAACTATCTTCTTGGAAGGAGGTTTTTATTAATGAGTGATCACAGTGGACTGAGATATCTAATTGACCAACCAAACTTGAATTCCAGACAAGCTAGATGGTCGTCCATGATCAGTGAGTTCGACTTTGAGACTAGGTGCATTAAAGGTAAAGAGAATAGGGTTGTGTATGCTCTTAGCAAGAAACAACAAGTAAATCACATAACAACTATGAGCTTCTATGGGATATATTTATAGGATTAGATATTCAAGTATGACAACAGGATGACAAGTATAGGGAGCTTATGCACAGGTTAGAGTAGGGTACAGGTGATCAAGATGTGGACTATCATCTCACAGCAGATGGTTTGGTCATATTTAGGGGCAAGATCTAGTGTCCAATGATAGTGAGCTCAAGAAGCTTATCTTGAGAGAATTTCATTCTAAACAATATTCAGGATACCTAGGGTATCAAAAGACATTGAAAATGTGAAGAAGTTATATTATTGGTTGAATATGATGAAGGAAGTGACAAAGTTTGTGGCTAGGTGCTTGGATTGTCAATAGGTAAAAGTAGAGTGTAAGCATCCAAGTGGATTACTACAACCGATTCAGATTCTAGAGTGGAAATGGGAGGTCATTTCCATGGATTCCATTACAAGTTTTTTGAGGACATCTATACAGTATGATTCTATCATGGTTGTGGTGGACACGTTGACAAAGGTTGTTATCACCAAAAAATGATCACCTAACCATTTCTAACTAAGAAGATCAAATTACACCATGTAGGATTAATTTTACCATAGTAAAATAACTTTTGCCATGGGAAAAATTTAGTAAACCATTTTTATGAAATTATCTTCAAGATTAAAATTAAAAACCCCATGAGAATAATTGAATAAATTATTATTTATTTAATTTTCTCTTGGAATAATTATTAAATCATTGTTTGATAATTATTGCTTGTCAAATTTGACTAAATCCTCTAGGAATAATTAAATAAATCACTATTTATTTATTATTCCTTAGTTCTATTATTGGAATAATTGTTAAATCACTATTCAATAATTATTTCAATTTCACACCATTCTTAATACTTGTGAAATAATTAATATATCATTTTATTTGTTAATTATTTCTAAATAAAGATATTTTAGCTTTTTGAATATCTTTTCCCTCTCCCAAAAATTATAATAAAGTATTCCTATATTGATTTGGTCAATATTATTTTATTATTCTCCATTTGTGAGATTAACTCAATACTTTGTGTTAATGTGAAATTTCTTGGAAGGTGTACCAAAAACACTAAAATTTAAGTCATTAGGTGAGACATGGCCCTAACAATAATTTGTGGGTACTTATGCATCAGATTTGTAATAAAACTTGGGAAAACCTGCAACAAAACAACATATATGATCTGAAACAACAAACAACAATATATATATCCAATGCAATAACCCAAATGGAAAGACTTTTAAAATGAATAAATCTTTTATTGATAAGACATGGTGAAGGAGATCTGTAAAAAAGGGTTTGCAAATGCCCCTTCCTAGGATGGGTCCTTTGATGTTCTTGATGCTTCAGTAATCATTTTCTTTCTCATTGTGTGAAAACCCCAAAACAATGTGGAGAACTCAAATGAAGCTCAATTTAAAAGAGATGATAAGGGTGACAATGATAATGATCATGATGAAGAATGAATGGAAAACCCTCTTATTTATAACAAAGTATCGAGTTAATCTCGAAAATGGAGAATAATAAAATAATATTGACCAAATCAAGATCTAACCGTTAGGAATACTTTATTATACTTTTTTAAGAGGGAAAATATATTCAAAATGGTCAAATATCTTTATTTAGAAATAATTAACAAATAAAATTATTCATTAATTATTTTGTGAGGATTAAGAATAGTGTGAAATTGAAATAATTATTAAATAGTGATTTAACAATTATTCCAATAATAGAATTAAGGAATAATAAATAAACACTGATTTATTTAATTATTCCTAGGGGATTTAGTCAAATGTGACAAAGAATAATTATCAAACAATGGTTTAATAATTATTCCTAGAGAGAATTAAATAAATAATAATTTATTTAATTATTCTCATGGGTTTTTTTTAATTTTAATTAGAAAACAATTTAATAAAAATGGTTTACTAAATTATTTCCCATGGTGAAAGTGATTTTATTATGGTAAATTAATCCTAAATCGTGTATTTCGATCCACCTAGTTAGAAATGACTATGTGATAATTTTTTGGTGATAACAGAGTGCCCCCCAACGTATGAGTGTTAGGAGAAAATGGTATGACCGAAATAAGTGGTAGGTTACACTCCCACAAGACACCAAAGGGGAGTCAGAGAGAGAGAGAGAGAGAGAGAGAGAGAGAGAGGGAGAACTGAAGAAATTCAAGGGAGGACAAAAATGGAGGGGGCGAGACCTACTAAACTGATAGAAGTCTCCTTTTGAGTTGGAGTATGTGATCTCAATGAGGTATGGGAGGTATACCCATACCTACTAATATAACTGCATACAAAGAATAATGGCATTAATGAGCCAGAAAATAATACAATGAATCTGATATACATAATGTGCCTGGAAGGACATAGGTCAAGACTGAATGTAATAACATCTGAGTACATGATACATAATTCCCCTCAAGATGACATGGTGAGGGGGGATTGTAACCAAAGAATCCCTATTGAACAGGCCGAGAGGGATATGAAGATCTGAATGGACCATCTAAAGGAGATGCGCACGCTATGGGCATTGCAAGTGGCTGAAACTGAACCCATTACATATGCGGAATTTTATTTGAGACTGGATCAACATCTACGTACATTCAGGAATTTGGGAGGCTACTTGAAAGCCCACCCCGTCACGATTTCTAAAACATCTCACACACACCTAAGAATCACTAGCACAATTGTGTGGATCACCAAATCATCAAGTGTACAATTCTTAATCGTGCGATAAGGAGTTGGCGTCGAGTACGTGAGAAACAAGAAAGTCAAAGGGAAATAATGATTCCCTTTTCTTGACCTGAGGCACTGAACAAAGATGAAGGTTGGAACCAAGGTACACCGCCCTCTAAACCACACTTCTGGAATAATGTGCTGAGGTCAACAGAACATGGGCTGCCAGAGTTAAGGAAATGAGGAATCCTTAACAAAGGTACAAGGTAACATAGTAGAGTGACTGATGGACTAACACTAGGGATGATGACAGAAGGAAACAATATGAGTGGTAGAATGATGACTTCCCTTATCAGAGCATGATATGTATGGTTGACCTGGCAGCGACTAACTTGATTCTAAAGGGGGTGGTCAGTTACTTGGATGGGGGATTTTCAAAGACAAAGAAGTATAATTGGAGGGCAAAGATGAACATGATGGGATGTATGTGACACAAAGATGTATGGAACATTGTAATTGGCCTTAAGGGGACTAAGAATAGACTCCATAGATACAATGGTGACTCATCTCGGATGCTCTGAACAAGGGTGACTCGATGATGCTGCCACATGGGGGAGGCCCGGAGGGGACCATAAAAACATGAGTAAATGATGGCTACTCATGAAGAAAATAAACATGTGAGTCAACCAGTGAAAAGATAAAGTGGTACCAAAGTAGGTGTCGCTCAAGTGAAGAAATTCAATTTTAATAGGCAGAAAAGTGTGACCTCATGGAAAAAATGGCTTCTTGGTGAAGTACCAAATTACCAAAAACAAAGGGAGACCCATTATAGAACATAGTGAGAGATTTCCACTGGTTTTGAAGGTTCATCAACTGAGCTATGGATTGTTCATAATAGGTGACGAAAAAACTAAGGTTTTTCGCTTCTTACCCCCAAATATAACTCATTTGCATAGTGAGATCTTGGAGAATTTGGACAGGAGTAAAACACCCTAAATCTTGTGGAGATTATAGCAGATAAACCAACCATCAGAATATGGATTGATGAATTTTAGGTAGGTGACCTTGTCTAAAGGTGGCCTTAATGCTTCTTGGAAGGATGGTTCCTGGTGAAGAATGAAGGTAATGAATACCAGAATGAACTACTAGAGAAGGTTTAGGATCATCCTTTCCCACCAAGTCAAACATTGGGACTAGGTGGTAAGTTTGGTATCACATAGAGTAGAATTTTGAAGATATGGTATCAAGAATCTACAATATGTGATTTGTATATGGCTCGGTGAAGAGGCTGGTAGGACAAAATATATAATAAATGAAAGGATAATCGACCATACCTAGATCATTGGGGTCTAGGATGAGATTGATATTAACAAAGTGATAAGGTGGCCATGCCTTCATGCCCCTAAGCATGAGATACTTCCCTCTAACATAAGTGGATGGAGGGGACTAATCAGGTGGGAATGATGCCCCCTAGCTGGAGGAGTTTGTGGAGTTCCATTGTGTTCCAAGTGCTTAAATAAGGGATTCAAGCATTCCGTTCAATTGGCATGAGATCCTCCAAAGGATGATGAGGAGATGTAGGGGCATATGTGCCCCCCAGTTTTGTATGGATAAATGGAGCATTTTATGGGTGTACTAGATGTATTTAGCGTAGTGGAATCCAAACACATTTTGATGATGTGGTTAACCATTTGTTTATGTTATGGATGTCTTCTTGTGGGAAGTTTGAGTGGATAGATATAGTTATAGAAAGGAAATCACATATTACCAATCTCATTAGGCACTGCATATATGAATAAAATGGAATTAGTTTCTAGGTTTGATACATGGTGTCACTATACCAAAGAGTGGCTTCAAATATAATGAATCGATGCTTACCTAGAAAACACAGTGTTTGACCAACAAAAATGTCTAAGGGACTGAGTTATTGATGTATGATGGAGGAATGGTTAAGTGGATCATCCCTATGGTAATATGGAGTGATATGAGACTCTATAGATTCTTCTACATGGGGAATAATAGTGGCACTATAGTTGACACTACCAGATTTACTAGAAGGATTGGGGAGAATTGCTTCTCTTGGACTCTAAAAAATGGATGCCCCCTTACCCAAATATTATGTGGAAATTTAATGGCCACAACATGGATGTGGTTCCAATTCATGGGTTCGAAGTAAGGGGTTAGTGAACCAGTTAACCTCACCATGGATGAATTCTTTTGACTCCCATCATATTGATCGTGGATTTGCTACAGAAGGAATTACACATGATGGTGCATATCATCCCAAGGATAATCAGTGGTGTAATGGCTTCCATGATGTCTTCATTAGAATGGAAGATGGAGGGATGGAGGAAGTTATACCACATGATGAAGGGGAACTACCCAAGCCATATTCATGAGAGATAATGTTCACATATGCACCATTAAGGCTAGGAGGGAGGTGACTAGTATATGGGAGATCTAAAAATGTTGAGACCGAAGTGTTCTTTGAAGAAGGTTTAACAGAACCACAATAGGTAACATCAAGGGAGTCCTAATACATCAATCTTATGGATGATGACAGGTAGAGAATAGGATCGGTACTATTTGTCATCTCGACATCAGTGGGAGGGATCATGATGGGAGGTTGAGAGACCTCCTACTCTGGCATAGGAGTGGGACCAGAACCCGGTGGTAAAGGAGAAATGGATTCACTACGAGTGGCATCTAATTCATGAAGAACTTGAAGTGTATCATGAAAGTATTTGAGACAGGGACATTGATGATAATAATGGCGATAATTATCACACAAAGCACAAGGGTGATTTGTGTGTAATGATATGTTCTTCTTAGTTGACTCAAGTAAGGTGACATGGATCCTAGGAATGTTAGAGTCAGGGAGGGTATCAAATACCACATTCTTTATATGAGGGAGTTCATGACAATTATTGGTGGCATGACCAACAACATCATGCAAAACACATGGAGGAATAGGCTTTGGAATCTGTTGAAGCCCCGAAAATCGGGTCGACAACAAGGGGGATACCCACCCGGTCCAGACCTTGGTTGGCAGCTCCTTATCCGTTTGGTATAGCGGGTCCGACTGGGGATGACGGGACCAGTTTCCCGACCTTGGGTGTGTGTGTGTGTGTATGTAGAGTTTTGGACTATGCTGATCTAAGGGGAATTTAAAGCAAATCTAATTTAGACTCTTTAAACTAACACTATGCTATTGTAGTCTAATAAGAAACAATACATCTAATCTACACTAACCTGGGGTGCATATCTTTCTATTACGCGATCTAAAAAAGATTTCGAATAATAACTGATAATAAAGATCATTCAGCTATCATAAGAACAGAAATCATTAAAGATAAACTATTTTGCATAAGAAGTTAGGCAAAACAGTTATGAGCAGCATATCACATAATAAGTTACTTATATGTCAGATACAAACAATATGACTCCACCGTACAGAAGTGCCAAATGATAACCCATACATTCATATAATTACATATAAACAACTGAACTATAAATCACTTAAAGAACATAAGCAGAAATAGTCAAGAGATAGAAGTACCATTTATGACTGGTTCCACTCATAAGCTTCAAGTAACAATGATTTATCTCTCCTTGTTCTAATGTCTACCAAGAGTACAGAAGTGCAACATCAGTAGCAGATATCAGACACAAACATTAATAAACCTTGATCCATCCATTCATCAAAATCACCTCTAAGGGCGCAAAAGTGCATGTTCTGAGGACGAGTTTTTGACAAATCTCCGGACCCTTCTCTAAATGCATGAGAAGGGTTTAAATACTGCTAACCAATTAACTTGATTACATAAATTTGGGATCCGGTTTTCAAATGACCGTCCCTCTGATAAAGCAAATTATTTCTAAAATTAAATCTAACTTTGAACTATTTCTGTATTTGCTCGTTAGTGTTGTGAGTGTGCAGCATTCGTCTGAAAGGAGTCGGTTGATTGCCCTTCCCTTTGTGTGTGTTATAAAAATAGAAGTAACAAGGGTCGGCACCACTTTTTTGATAAACTATCAGATATTTTAGAGAATCTCCCGCTGACTGAATGTATACTTGGTAATAACTTGAATTTTTCTCAAACTGGATCTGCTTTTGCTATTTTGGTTTTTTGTCTTCATGAATGACTTGATGAGTCAGAAGACTTTACTTTCTGAGCAATTCTCTGGATTGGAAACTGCCTTTATTCTTCATTCCGGGCTTTTCTGTCGCGTAAGCTTCAGGTATCTTTGTAGTCATGCTGCTTTTGTGCGCCTTTGATTCTGAGTTTCAGATGGCCTATCGGTGGTTAGCATCTGCTGAGTGATACTCTGGAATCTATAGTCCTATCGTATGTGGTTCCTGCTTCTGAAGAAGTCTTTTCTGTGGCCTCTGAGCATCGGCACTTTCCTCTTTTCCTTAGATGTTTCCTGCAAAAGAAAAATTACTCCATTTTATCTCCTGTTTTATAGTTTGCGTAAAGGAAAAGAGTAAATGAAAAATAAAGTTTGATATGAAAGCTTTAGATCTTGCGTGTGTATAATCATGACATTCAAAGTGAACTGACTCTTCGAAAAACGAAAAGTAGTCATTTGTACGATCATTAATTTCCTTTTACAGGCGCGTGCCTAATTCTGATTAAAGGACAGATTTCCCTTGAATGTTGTGCTGAGCAAGATTTCGCGTTTCGTCGCAGATCGCAGATTTGTATTATAGCATTGTGGTATCGCAATATCGGATCATCGCAGATCGCAGATTGTGGATTAGAGATCGAAAATCGCAAATCGCACATCGCGGATATTAGTCATTGCGTCTTACTCTATGCGGCTGCTGCGATATGCGACGTCGCACATCGGCCGTCGGGGATTTCTTAAACCTCTCCTATTAAGAGCGCTTATGGTAAATGTGATGCAATGATTTTAGCATCGCTTCTTCGTGGTTTGATACGCTTATAAAAAGAAGTGTTTCCTTTGCTTTGCTGCGATAAGATTCCAAGGACAAACAAAAATATTCAAGGGGAATTTGATGAACTTTTTACTAAGGGTCCCCCATTTTCTCGGTGTTGTCGCTAATACCAAACAAAGGAGGGGGGTTGTTGGTGACCACAACACTTGGAAATATTGATTTTTGATATATTGGTATACTTAATGTTTGGCTAACTCTATCATTCTAGATATCTTGATCCGATAAAGAAGTCTAGCACCTTGATTCTAATAAATGGTAACTTGATACTGTTGATATTGTTTGTGAAAATAATGATGATAGAAGTATAACAATGAGCTTGATATTGACCATAGCTATGTGATATGCTTAGTAATCATGGCATATGGTAAAATTGAATGCCCTGACTTAATGTATTGAGTTACATAATATATACTCCTACTATCTATTTGACAAACTCTTGATGAAAGATTGATGTCATGATGTGATGGTGAAATAGTTGATATGAACATGATGAATATGTGATATAGTTTGACTTTACGATCTAAAAGATATGTTGATGCATGACAGTGTTATAGATAGGTTGATGACTTGAACAAATATGACTCAAGTGGCTTCCCATTCGGAGGGAAAATCACTCCATAAGATCCTTACTCCTATTATCATTTGTGTTATATGTGTAAAATATTCTTTACTATTGAAGTAAGATTTATGGAAATGAATAGTCAAATATTTGATATTGTTGATCCACAACAAAGTTCAAATCTGAGAGAGAGAGAGTTTTCCATTACTCCAAGCCTCAATCGCATGAATGAAAGCTTATAAATACGATTGTATCCTCTCAATCACACTGAGGTAAGCTCAAGGTTGCAATTGTAGCATCCAAACCACTCACAGGAAGGCCTATGGGTGCAACTATGACTATAGGACACAAGAGTGAAGTTTTGTGCATGAAATCAAAAATTCACATGAAGGTTGATAGTCCTATAGACATGGAGCAGAAAATAGGAAGTTCTATGAATAGGGAAGATTTGATGTGAATGTCTTGACTAAACTTATGTTTGCAGGGGACCAGAATATGCATATCAATATGTCATTATGATTTAACCATTCAGTCTTTTGTATGACAATATTTGATAACAGTTGCAAAGGTTTGGCTAGATTTGGCTAATTGATATAGATAAGTAGTATTTGACTTTATGATTGAAAATGATTTAGAACTTTGAATTGATGATTAATATATGTTTTGGGCTATAGATTTCACTGTTTGGGATTTGACCTGATGACCAATGATTTGATTTAACGACTAATGATTTGGCTTATTAACAATATGGGCATAGTGACTTTCAATGAATTATATTGGTATTCTATGTTGACATCATTAGCTTTGACACAATGGTTGGAATATTGACAGTTATGGAACTTGCATGACTTATTCTTAGTATATGCATTTTCATCTAGTGACTTATATTATTATTATGAGGATGAATTGATGAAGTTTGGATTGATATTTCTTGGTAGATGACAACTTAAAGTCATAATTTGATATTTGTATGTGAGCTCTACCTGTAACTTGGTCCAAAGATTTTGTTACAGTGATATTGATGATTTTGATATTAGTTCTGATTTGGAATCTAAATTTTCATAAGTTGACATTGTTGATTTGATTCCACAATATTGATTTGTGTAAGGCTAAAAATATTGGTTTGGTAAAATGTTATGTTTGCAGAAATGATTGAATGAAGCAAGCTCCCCGAGTCGGGTATGTCCGCATTAATAGTTACCTGGCGAAACCAAGAAGATGTGTTGATCCAAACCTCTACTTCAAAAGGTGTCAAAGATATGGCTTTGATTTTGGTTTTATATATTGATGGTTTGATATTGATAGGCAATGAGCTTCTGATGATCAAAGTAAGAGGGAGATGGACTTTGAAGTTCAAAATGAAGAATCATGGGATGATGAATTATGTTCTAAAGTTGGAAAAAGAAAATATCTTAAAGCTATTAAAGAGTTTTTGGAAAGTGGAAATGTAAATCCTTGGACACTACAATTGAATTTCAAGAAGTTGTGAAGAGATATTGTTGAACTTGACTTGGCAACTGACAGTTGATTGAAGCATTGATGTTTCATTTTTGAGCATATGTATATATATATGCCTTCAAGTCGAAGTCAATGCTAAGCAAATCTGTCTTCAAACTGTTCAAATTTAAGAAATTTCGGGTCTGTGATGAGGAGGTATAAAATAGGTTTGTCAACAATTTAGAAATTCGATCTTATACACAGAAAAATGTGAGCTTTGCTTCAGATATAATTCAGTCAACCTTTTGGAGAATACTTGTAGTTTCTTTCTCCATTCTTCTTTTAATTCTCAACTCCTCTTACTAGTTTCAAATCACTCTATTTGATGGATGAATCGAATCTCAAGGAGGTCGAACCATCTTCATATATATACTTGACTGGAGGTTGAAAAATTGTCATTGAGGCCAACTTGAAGGCTGACTTGGTCAATTTATTATATACTTAAGACTTCAACAACAACAAAAAATGATTTTCTTTCTTTTACAAATGTCCAGATAGGACATGTCTTGAATACAAATTTCTGACTCTTAATGAGCATGAAGAACATGCATGAACTTGATATATATATATATATGATGTGCATAGAAATTGAATGAATTCATGATTGAGCCGCTTCATACACATTGAGTTTCCCTTTTAGATATTTGCATGGGAAGATCTATTTTTGGTCTGAGACATTCTTCATGTGATATGTGACTACTTGGATGTACTGATGATGATTGGGATCAGTATTGGTGAGATGAGCACATTTGAATGTTGCTTTAATATGAGATATTCCATGATATTTTTGGATGAATGTTCATAACTTTAAGCACGACCGAGGTTGAGTACGATGAATAAGCTCTTTGGAAAGATGTTTGAGAAAGTTCTGCATATGACATGGATACATGTGATGACAAAGAGTGGGAACCGATTCGAAGAAAATCCTACTTGTAGCTGAGTCTGAGACACCTTCATTAAGACAGTGTTGTTTATGAGACAAGCTTAAGCTTGTGGGTTGCAGCTCCTTAAGAGGGAGGATAACTACGATATCATTTTTATGATATGTATGTTTTTGTTCTAATATGATATTTGATTTGATTTCATGTATGAACAGAAGACAATTGCTATTAAGATATGATATGTATATTTTTGTTCTAATATGATATTTGATTTGATTTCATGTATGAACAGGAGACAATTGTTATTAAGACATGATGATTACTAGATATGAGAATGATGATATTTTGATGATCTACAGAGAGCACCATTGATCGAGAACCCTGAGCTAGCTTTTCCCCCCTATATGAGCTCCCAAGGAGTGGACTTGTGATGGAGGGCTCCTAGGGTTGAGGGATCTCTGTAAAATGGGGTATTATATGTTGATCCCCTATATGTCACCCATAGAGCTGGATATGTGGCTCCCCTATCTTGGTCTTTGGAGAGTATACCCCAGTTGGCATCATACCCACAAGTTGGGGCTTGTTGGGATTAATTCTCCCCGTTTAGCCAATGGGTTGAGAATGTACAACCTAAGTTGATTATGATTCAGGTGTTCTACCACATTACTCTTGAGGATCATTGTTGGGAAGATCAGTAAGAAATAGTATGGGTTGAATGGTAGCTCCCCTATATCACCTATTGCTCAATATCGGGTCGTGGATGTTTAGCTCCCCCATGAGATTCTGGGTTGAGATATGCTCCCTGATGTGGTTCCAGGTTGAGATGTGATCCCTCATGATATGCTCTCTGATGATGATATGGGTTGTAGATTTATCTCCCCACTAATGTTTCTCAGGTGGTAGCATTGGACTTCCCACTAGCAAAGATTCTGGGTGGTAGTAGTGGCTCCCTAATGGATAGAGGGTGGTAGTAGTGGCTCCCTAATGGATAGAGGGTGGTAGATTGAGCTCCCCTCTGATGACAAATTCTTCTTCTTTCAAATTCAAGAATATTCAACATATGAGTAGGGACAATCAATAGATAAGAAGGGGTGAGAAATAGATGGATTGATATGAACAATGATGATACGTGACACTGAGATACTTGAGATTGGATATGATTTGTTGACAGGATACACATGACATGATGTAGGTGGAATTCTCCCTAGTTGAGAGGGAGTGTTAAAATATGAAATTGTGGTTGAATTCCACTTTGGAAAGCTCACTTGATGGTGATAATCATTGTATTCAATTCCTCTTTTAGAGAAGACCAAAATTGACCTAAATATCACTCAAAATGGATAAGGGAAAGTGTACTTCTGAATTATAAGACCACATGTGCATATTTGATCAAGTTGGACCTGTTAGGTTCCTATACCAATAGGTGTCATTTTTTATGATTGACTGTGGAAATGCCAAATATGATCATCCTTTCCATGCTGCAAAGGTTCCATATTATCGATAAATCAAAAATTCAAGAAAAAGAGAAAGGAAAGGAATCCCAAAGAAAGACTAGGAAAGTGGCTTGTCAAAATCCTACTTTTGTACTACATGTTGTATAGCAAGTTCAAAATGTGCAATCATTGGATTTCTCACTATTGATGAATAGCCAGACAGTTTAACCCTGGCTAGATCATGTTTAAATTTCTTGTTTTAGAATAGAGAATAAGCTCTGCTCAAACAGTTCAAGCTTGGCAGATCACTAGATAAGTAGAGAAGCAAAGGGCCCAACTGCTCAATCTGAGCCCTTAGAAGAGATAAGGATAGATTTAGATAGGAGAGTAGCCAAAAGAAAAGAGGAAAAGTAAGGTTTGCTAGTTCAAATGCACCCAACCAAAGGAAGAAAAAATGTTAGGTGTATTAGGCTGGGTAGTCAAATACTTATGATGTTGCAGAAGCAGGTTGATGTTCAGTTTTAATGAGTATCATAAACATCATGGCAAAGTGGCTACAGTTCAGTGGAGCATGACTGATTTCCCCTCTCATTTCCCCAAGAACCTTCACTAATATCCCCTAGGGACATTGGGATTTGCTCAATGGTCCTAATTCATTTCATTTTATGAGAATTACTAAGTGAAACGTTGTGTTTACTTGGTCAAGACAAGCCACATTTCTTGTATAAACATAATCATCCCATTTCCCTTTCATTTCCCTGAAAAATCTAAGTTTTGCCTTATAAACTTAGAATTTCCCTATCATTTGTCATATTAACACCCTGACTTTATTATATAACTCCTATATAAAGTTTCCCTACCCCTACTATATATAAAAAACAAAAAACCCAAAAACATTATACATATCCCGCCCCAACCTAATATGGCTATATTTTAAATTTCTTGGGAGTCATTGGTCCACCTAGGGCCAATGACAACCCACCACGTTTTCCGCCAGGATTTGTTAGACCTTTGGTCAAAAAAATAACCACAATCTGCCGAGAAATAAACTGGGTGTTAATTAACATTTAGTTAATTAAATAACCTTACCCAGATAACCCAAAGTCTTCAACCCCCGCAAACATTACAAAACAACTTTAAAATAACACGCGTACCCCTTTTCATAAACCTCCGCCACCTTACCTTCCCGTCAACTGTTGGATTGTGCCCTCCAGATCCAACGGCCCTCGTCAATATTGGAGGCGCCCCGATGTCTGGACGTTAGTACCCGATGGACAGCGGTATTCCTGCCATACCCGGGGATACCTGTCGCATTCCTATTGCATTGGGCCCGCTCTGACATAAACCACCCCCGTACCAAAGGTGGTCCGATGAAAACCATAAACTGTCATTTGTCCCGCTACCCGCATCACCATCCCATCAGCACCACGTCAGCGCCCGCTCTACAGTGCATCCGCCGTATCCGCCACGTCATCGCTCCACGTCAGCAACCACATCACCTTCCATACTCCACTACCGGACAAAATCTATGTCATGCTGACGTCATCCCCAAAAAGTGCCAAAAGCCCGAAAAAGTCCAAATTTTGTTAAAAACTCGCAAAAGCAATTCTTTTTGTTCATTTCTATTTTGTTGACTTGTGCAGCCTGTGCATGTGAATTACATCCAATTCAACACCAACGTTCCAGTCCGCCACCCAGGCGAATTCACTCTACAAACCAAGCCCCCTCAACTCAGTCTGCAACCGCATTTCGCACCTGACGTCCATAGAACAAGTATTTACCCACAATTTACTCATAAACCCTGTTTTTCCAAGTTTTTCTATAAAAATCGCCCGGATAACCACAATTCTACCCAAAATCATAGTGCTACCTCTATACCTCTGCACTATAGTCACCACTATACCCATTTTTTCAAAACTAATCCTGTCAACTGTCGTTCCCTCTACAAATTCGCCCGTCGAGCTGAATTTAAGCTCATTTTCTCTGCATTCCACTAACAAATCCAGCAAAGTCAGTCTATAACCCTAGATAAAAACACAGTGAGCTGATAAAAACAAGAATTTACCAAAATTTCTTTCCAAGCCACCTATCTGTAACCTTCCTCTGCAAAAAGAATCCAAGAAATGCCCAAATATTGAGTTAATTTGTCAAACCACCTGCAAAAGGAGCGTCATTTCCATTGTTTTATCCAGCTTCCCCACTACACTCTGCAAATTCGTCTTTTTACCATGAATGTTACCCAGTGAGGTGACTAAAAGATAAAACTCAGTCTGCAATTTCCTGACAAAAGCCTTAGAGCCAGAATTCTATTTTCTGTTGTTGCATATACCTACATTCCAATCAAAACACAGACAGTTGAAGCATGGAGGCTCCAGTAGCTCTCAACATTGCACCCTTGAATGCACCACATAAGGACTTGGAATGGTTACCTCTAGCAGACAGGGACTTCCAGATTAAGGATATGATGGGTCTCAAGTCTCACCTGCAAACCTTTTGTCAAATTATAAATAGCCACAGAAGCAACACTGATGTCCTGAGAATCTGGGAATCCAATATGCCTATCTATTACCTCCCTTCAATGAATGTGATGCCTGATTTCATTCATTTATGTTGTGCAAAGTGTGATCCCACACAAAGAGCAATCCTGACTCCATATGGATCTGTCCTGTTCTATATTACTCCTCAGTCCATAAATGAGATGTTGAACTTTGAGCCAACTCAGCCTCTGGTTCCTCTCACCATGAAACTCCTGCTTGAACAAGGTGCAAAGCTGCCTAGCTCAGAAATAACAAGACTAGGTCAGTTGTTTATGCTACCACAGTGCCAGCCTGATCATCCTCCTCCTTATCATCAAGTCTCATTCAATGAGACAGGGAAACTCCTAGTAGACATGATATCCTACATTCTAGGATGCAAAACCAGTGAGTTTGTTGATGAAACTGTGTTTGTATTGATGTCCATATTCACTCCAGGACAACCCCCTGCTGTCATGTATGACTATGCCACCTTCAAAGAAAATAAAATCCATGAGCAATTTATGATTTTGGAGAGAGAAAGAGTGTTCAAGTATACATCCTATATATATCATCTGTTGTTGTACTATCATCCTGATAGTTTCCAAGTTCCTCTTAAAAAACTAGACTCCAAAGGAGAGAGGAGATCTGTCATTTATGGACCTCAGTTTTCCATGAAGTTCACCTCTCACCTTATACATATTGTGAGTTCATTGACATGTTCATTTACCCAGCCACTTCCTTGTTGATGATGACTCCTCCTGGTAGGCTCACTGTTGAAATGCAGAGAATTTTACATCTTTCAAGGGGTTACAGCATTGGTGACTGGTATTTTTACCAAAACCACACAGTGATCAGGAATTATGGTTGTGAATTATCCCGCTACAAGTTGCCGAAATATGTCCCCATGAGACTCTTTGCCCTGGAATACTTCAGGCAATTTAGTAGTGTAGATTTGACTCACTTCCATGGTAAAAACAAAAAGGCACAGCTCAAGATAAGACATCAATTGGGACCTTTTGTCTTCAATAAGAGGGAAGAAGCCTGGAATGATGCAGACAAGATGCTAAGAGATGAACTTATGTTGAAACAAAGTTTTTATTGGGCACCATATGGCCCTGAACATTTCATAAGCTTTAGAAGAGTCAAAAACAAGCTTTCAGGATATGTGCACCAACCAATCCCTCAAATTGAACAATATGCTAATCGACAAGAATGGGTAGAGGGCACACTAGTTGAAGATCTTACTGAAGAAGAAAGATTAGAAAAAGAAATGAAAGACTTTGAGAAGAGAATTGACCAGGATTATTTTGGACAGGTCCCTTTCACACTGCCTCAACACATTGGAACAAGCACATCATCTGCCACACCTTCACAACAACATGCTCAAGAGACTACTCTACCTGCTGGAAAAGGAAAAGAAGTACAACATTCAGAGCAGCAAAATACAATGGCAGATCAGCCATCTACAGCCCAGGAAAAGGGTCAAGAACAAGGTCCTTCAACACAAGAAAAGGCAACAGAGATCCCTATGCTACAAACTCCTCTTAATGAGGAAAGAGCCAAAAAAAGGGACGGACCATAAGAGACACCCACAAGGGCATCTACAGATTAGCAAGGTGAGAAGAGACAAAGGTTGAACCCCTACTCTGAAGAAGAGTTCATAGAGGAAACAACAGGAAACCTTAGGGGTGAGGGAACTTCTGAACAGCAGATCCCTCCATTTTTGGAAACATCGGCTAGCTCATTTCAGCAGGAGCAAGAGAGACAGCCTGGTGTGGAGGTTACATCCACCAAGAAACAGAGCAAGCAAGGCTCTGACATCAAGAGAGCATTCACGGAAATCAAGGTTAGAAATGAACCAGTGAGGTTTCATCTATATAACCAATTGTTGAGAATGGCTCCCACCAATCAACAAAGGCTAATGGCAGCCTATGATATTCAAGCAGGGAAGATGATCCTTAGTCACTTCAGGCCCACCATAAAGCAGCCACAGTTAGTTGTTGATTACATCAGGACCAATCTGGAAGTTCTTGTTAAAGACATCCACCCAATGGACCAGATTGAATTACACAAAAAAGCTGGAGAAATGGTATACTCCACCTTGGCAGACAAAGCATTAATGGCTCATAAACTGCAGAACTCATTGTATAACACTTCTGCCCAATTGGAGCTGGAAAAGGCCTCCTCATTAGCCAAGGATAATAGAATAAAATCCTTGGAAGAGATTATCATAGAATTGGGACATGATCCCAAGGATCCCAAAGGTGCACAGGCCTTAATAAGAAAGAAGGAGGAAGACACAGCAGCCCTTAGAAGACATCTTAAGCTGCCAGCTACAATACATCCTCAGACCACAAAGGTGGCACAACAAAAACAAGAGGAGGATGTGGTCAGTTTGTTAATGGGGATGAATCAAAGATTGTTGGATACAGAGAAATCTTTGGAAGCAGCACTACAAGGAAGACAGGAGGAATCGGCCTCTCAGCCAGCTCAAATAGCTCCAACTCTTACAGTTCCTCCTCCAACAGTCACCATAACAGCCCCTCCCACTGATCCAGCATCAACAGCAGGTGCCTCGACTTCAGCAGCAATTACAGCAGCAGCAATACAAG
This sequence comes from Pinus taeda, assembly GCA_000404065.3. Classification (NCBI taxonomy): domain Eukaryota; kingdom Viridiplantae; phylum Streptophyta; class Pinopsida; order Pinales; family Pinaceae; genus Pinus; species Pinus taeda. The sequence continues at coordinate 36,369 of APFE030325836.1, forward strand.
ATGCCAGCTTGAGCATAGAAGAGATGATGAAAGAAATAAAGGCTTTAGAAATCCAAATGGCGGAATTAAAAGAGACCAAGGAAAAACTGGCCAAGATTGAGGTAAGTTATGACAAATCAAAAATGCCTATAGCTGAGAAGACAAGGGAAGTGAAGGCCTTAGAGAATAAAATAAAAGCCTTGGAGAAGGACCTCACTCTTCATAGAACTCTAACAGAAATGAAGACCATTTTTGGGATAAGATTGGCCAATCTATTGCTGATCAATGGACAGAAATACAAACTATTTTTGACCAGATGGAATTGATAGGGGTAGCTCAATACAAAACTCAAAAGGCCAGAGCATTATTGGCAAACAAGCCTGAGCAAGCCAATCAATTGATTCATTTTTTGAATACTCATACCAGTGAGCAATTAGCATCTCTAGACATTCAGAACAGGACAGAGACTATTTTGAGAGTCAAGAAGGTGTTGACTATGAGGAATTTTGTGCAAACTGTAGAAAGAAAATGTCAAGAAAAGCAGGCAGAGGTAGATGCCTTCAGACAGAAACTTGCAGTATTACAGAGCAAAGGTTTACCCAGCCTATTCACTAGCAATGGGAGGCTGTTAAAACAGGAACAGTATGCTCATAGGCTAAATACCTATGTGACCAATCACATTACAACATCATCAAGCAGCTCAGAAGAGACAGCGCCTCCCTCTGGACAAAATTTATATGATAAACTGGAAAGTTTGTTTTTTATTGAGCATGAGATGGCACATCTCTTTGAATTCCAGCCAAATTATTATAGGTATACTGAAGCTAATGAGACATTGATTAAACTAAAAAAGAATCAATTACCAACAGATCAATGGTGGCAGAGCATGCTGGAGGTCTTACCAAGGTAGTTTGATTCTCCTTTTTGTAAATTGTCTGCATTACAGGTAAATGGTAATATAAGGGTCTCCTATCAGAAAATCAAATCGACCAAGGATGGAATTCACACTAAAAAGGCGAAACAAACTCGGGCATAGGTGGCAAGTGACAGCGCATTAGGAACGCAAATCAGGGAAGCAGCCATCAACTGACTATCAGAGCCAAAAAGTCAGCAATAACGGGACACCTAAAGCAGCCAGTACAGCATAGTTATTTCCTCATTTATTGTTGTGCAGTTTTCCACATCAATTATTGCCCCTGCCAAAGTAGATGGATAAATTTATTTCTTGATATTTTCCTACGGGATATTTTGTAAACTTCTTATAAATACTTTCTGAAGAGATGTATTATTGTTGGCTGGTGGATATCATTTTGGACCTGCTCTGTAAGTTTTGAGAACTCTTCTGAAATAAAAATTGCTGGTACACTGTGTTGGTGAACTTGCTGGTTGTGGAATCGATGGCAGAAGGATATATTGCAGAATTCTCGTGTTAATGCATGGATCAATAAGTTTTCTTTACTCGTGCGTTACTATATTTGTGTTTTATTTATCATCTAAATATCATGCTCTAAGTTACAGGGAAAAAGGATAACCCAGAATTTACTTTGTTGTACTTTGTGTTCAATTCCTGTAATTTTTTATGTTTTCCACAGGACTAGCATAGGCAAGAATTCTTGACTGCTCTTGTCTCCCTGGTTCTTCCACCCTAAATATCATCAAGGAATTCTTAACTGCTCCCTGATAATGTTTTCACAATTTCCCTCTGTTAACATAATAAAAGATTCTTGATTGCCTTTCATTCCTTGACTTCATTTCATCTTATTACAGCTTCAAAGTTGTTCTGTGTTTAATTATCTTGCTTTGTAATCTTCCAACTGTCAAAGGAACCATACCCAGAGGTTCATTCCCATTAGACTCCATCAACCCAATGGTCTGAACTTCTCTCAAGCTACAGCCTTGTTCTACTAAATTTCATCTTCCAAACACCAAACAAAACTTGTGCTTCATAACTAGCCTAACATATAATCAAACAAATCTAAATCACAAAGAGAGAGCCCTCTCTAGTTGCGGACTGGCTAGGATCTGCAGCTAAAAGATTGGTTAGTGGTTACCTCGACTGTATTCCCTTCTGGAGGCAGGGAACAACCTGAGTGATAACAGGACCTAAAGCAATTTGGACACCCTTGGAAGGATATAAATACAAGTGACCTCAAACTCATATGGAAATCTTGAAGAGATAATCTTCTATCTTAGTTTTTGGCTTGCACAGGTCTAAGGCACGTCTGTGGAGGAATGGGTTTGCTTGAAGGCAAAATTGCAAGGTCTGAAGCTCACATATTTCATTTAGGGTTTTGGGCCTCAATCACAGGCATGACATAGGAAGAACTTGACCACAGTTTCTTGCTAGCTAGCTCATTCATGCTATGAAAGTATCTTAGCCGTACGCACACATGTCATCCTCCATGCGACCAACATCTACAGTTTCTGAGTCTCAGTTGTAGACTGCAGTCATTAGCTTATAGGCTCAAGGGAGCAACTGGAACCTTCCCAGTCGCACGCATGACTCCTCCTCCATGTGACTGAGACCTAAATGATAAAATTTTAGTTGTCCAAATATTTTTTTCAATGACTACATTGTGCCACAGTTGATCGCAGACAGGGACAGTTCATTACAGGCTTTAGAATCATTAGTTTTAGTATAAGCATTGTTGGATTCATTTCATGGATATTGTGTAGTTTTTTTTGCTGGATAGTTGTATGGATAAAGATATGGATCATTGTACTATCTTTTTCTAAATCATTTGATGAAATATAATAGGAAGAAGAATTTGAAAGGCTTTTCCCCATAGTGGGTTTTTCCTTGGTCTTCGGCCAATCCTAGTGTCTATATGTGTGAATGATTTTCTTCTATTGTTCATTTATGTTCCTATACATTGATGATGGTGATATTTTTCTTTCTATATGGTTGTGTATGTTGCTGAATTATGATGTAAATCTGAATAATGGTATGATTTTATGGGGTGAACTTAATGTGCTAATGAAGAAATGAAATTACCAAAGTAAAGAACAATATAACCCTAACAAAAATTAACAGAATGGCTAATGGTTATAAAAGGCTCAGGGTCTTAATTGTCTCAACTTTATTTTGTTGGCAAACCAAATGTTTTGTCACAAACTTTTGAATATCAAATTTAAGGTCATCCCAAAAAAATCCTTCTTGATCATATAGTTATTTTTTAAAAGTCCTAAGTTCCCTCCTATAGGAGAGGTGTGAAATTCTAAAATAACATTTTATTTAAATTGGGAGTTCTTACATATAAGCAATATTTGTGCCACAGTGAATCATTTTTCCAAATAAATGTATCAGATGCATTAGGATCTTGCTGCAGCTTTTGAATGAGTGTCTATACCTCTTCGTCATTCTTCCATTCATCTTTGATTCATTTATCCAACTAGGTTGGATAATAGAAACGAAACATAGAAATGCCTCGACATCCTCATCCCTTATTGCATTAAAACAACACCAATTCCATTTCTTGAGGCATCACATTCCACAATAAATGTTTTTGTGAAGTCTATTGTAGTTAAGGCTGAAGCTTGGCACATTGCCTCTTTAAGATGTTCAAAGGCCTTAGTTACTTCTAAAGTCCAAAAAAATGCATCTTTCTTCAGTAATGTTGTTAGAGGTCTTGCTATTTTCCCATAATTATTAACAAACTTGTGATAATACCTTGTCAACCCAAGAAATCCTTGAATATGCCTTAAGGTTGTGGGTATTTTCCATTCCTTTATGGCCTTAATTTTATTAGGGTCTACCTTAACACCCTCATGAGATACAATATGACCCAAATATTCCACTTCTTGTACCCCAAAGAAACATTTGGATGGTTTATCCTCCAATAGTTTGAGCAATTGTCAACATATTGAACATGATCTTTCCAAGACTTGTTGTAGATTAGTATATCATCAAAAAATACTAACACAAATCTTCTAAGGAAGGGTTTGAAAGTGGAATTCATCATACCTTGAAATGTGGTAGGTGCATTAGTAAGGCCATAAGGCATGACCTGTAAGTTTTAACCCCGTACAGAAATTACCTGCAAACGAATTCTTAAAACACAAAAAATATACAATGGTGAGAAACACAAAACAAATACACAGAGATTTCCCCTAGATCCCAAAACCGGGACTACCAGCTTGCTTTTTCATTATATTCCTTTCAATGTTACAATACATATATATATATACATGTCGAAGCATTCATAAACCCCAATCCATTAACCCTGGATTATAACATATTTGTAGTTCCCTTGACCGGATCTACAAAATACCATGGGAAGAAAACCATCATGCCCAAAACCATGTGCGAAACCCATGCATAAAACCATAGGTAGGTCCTCCCACCTAATATAGGGTCCAAAAAAAAATTATCGGGTCGTTGCCCCGAACCCCATACACAAGGGATACCGCTCCCCTAAAACCTCCACCTATTGTGCCTGGCGCAACGAAAATTGGGGGTTATCGCCCCCACGCGCATGCGACTAGTCATGGAAACAATATAACGCACACCCAACATAACCAAAAAATCATAATGACCTTCATGAGTTCTAAATTTTGTTTTTGGAATGTCTTCTATCTTCATTCTAATTTGATTATATATTGAACAATGATCTAGTTTGGTAAGTAAATTTCTCCATGTAGTTCATCCAACATTTCATCAATGACAAGAATGGGAAATTTATCTTTCATATTGAGCTTGTTGAGTTGTTTATAATCTAGAATCATACGCCTTGATCCATCCTTCTTGTGCACTAATACTACTGGAGAAGAGAAAGAACTTTGGATAGGTTTGATTATACCTGCCTCTAGCATTTCTACAACCGTATGTTCAATTTCACTCTTCTAGGCATAGGGATATATGCAAGATATGATGTTTGGAGGAACACTTCCTAAAATCAAATGAATAGCATGATCATGATCGCGAATAGGTGGGAGACCTTTTGGAGTATCAAATACCTTGGAATGATTACCAAAGACTCTTTAGAGATCTTGAGAAATGGATGACATAGATGTTTGAACATCTAATGAACATAATTTTTCTATTACTCCTTGCTGTCCCTTCTTCAAAAGCTTTGTCATGCATTAGAGAATATTATTGATCCAGATCTTTTACTTCGTGGATGCATACAAATTTTCATATAAAAGAGCATGTAGTCAAGTAACTTAAACATATGAAAAATAAGTTGAAATTATAAAGCAACCATGAGATAAAAGGCATAAAATGATTTGATTACGGAGTTCACCCAGTGTGGGCTACATCTTTGGGCCTACTCAAAGTGGGGAGGCATCTTTCATTAAATGGAAGCAAAATGAATTACAATCAACTTTACATAAATAACCCTTATACCTCCAATTTTTATCATGGATAAAAAATGTAAAGCTCAGATGCAAAAACAGGCATCACCATTGGATTTGTGGCATGAAATTGTGTCAAACGACTATAAACTTGACCATATTATGAATAGGTGACCTCTGGAGCTCCAAGGAATCTTTAGATTACCTGCAAAAATATTCTCCCAAGATTCCTTAGGAATATTTCTTGAAATTCATGCCCTCCTGAGCACGGCTCTGACCTGGGTGCTCCTAGTTCCATTGTTGTCCTGGTTGTGCCACACCTCCCCTCGGTCGAATGGAAAAGTGTTGTTTATATATATTTTGTGTGGCAAAGGTTCTAACGTGAGTCGTTGTCTCATTGGTGGTGAAGGCAACTATGGTAGGGAGGAGATGGGTTCAAAACCTATTGCACCTCATATGTAGTTTGGAATTGTTTTAATATGTGGAAATTGTTTTGAATTGGTTGGCATTTGTTGTACTGTTTGGCGGTTGTTTTAATTTTGGGGTTGCCAGTTGATGGGTCGGCCCACATGGGCCAGGCAAGTTCGAACCTCATTGGCCTCCTCCACGTGTCGCATCGTAAGGTTGGGCGGGTCAGGGTCTCCAGTGCCTGACTTGTATTTATATCATATATGAATATTGTCGTTGGAATGTATTTACCGATTGGTTGACAAGGTTGGTGGCCCGCGAACCGAAATTTATTATTTTTTTTATATAGTCCATATGTCCAAAAAAACTCCGCCCATTTTTTAGGGTTCTCTGGCAAAACTAAAGAGGCGATAAATTCTTATTGAAAAGTGTTGAAAAGTGTGCAACAAGAAATGCAAATTTTAGAATGTGCTAAAAATAGACCATCTAAAAATAACATGTCTAAAAATAGCATTTTGGCCAATGAGGTCATTGGCCACATTGGGTGAGAGGTGAAACTGCTAAAAATAGAAAGTTCTAAAAATAGAATTTATGGGTCTCTTCCTATTTAAAGCAATCCCTAGTCTATCTATAGGAAGTAAAATTAATTTTGGTCTTAACAGCAATTGGAAATATTAATTAATTAATTCAGTTGAGTTAATTAGTTAAGGAAATTCAAATTTGAAGTCTTTGTGAGCATGCACATGAGTTGTCCCACAGATTGAGGAATTTATCCTTAATTTCCTCCACTAGTTGAGGAATTTATCCTTAATTTCCTCCATTGATTGAGGGAATAAGTATGAGTTCTATAATGAGAGAATCAGTTGACTTAGTTCTAAATAATCAAGTCCAGCTATATTATTTTAACAAGTTGTTAAAATAATAAAATATAGCTTGTTAATGCTTGCATGCATGTGACAACTATTATTTTAGATAACTGAGGATTCACTCATGGATAACTGTTGCATGTCAGTTTTGTCAGAGACCCAGTTGAGATCAGATGTGGGACAGTGTACTATCAGATGCTTGACTATTTCTAGTAAGTAGTTTTTGCATGGTTGAGGAACTAGTGTCCTCAAGGATTGCGTAGTTAGACCATTGGTTATTTTGGTATGTTTGGAATTAATAGCATATGCTTTTGCTATTATCCTAAGCAAACTACATAAGGACTATAGGTAAAGCCTATATAAAAAGGGCTTGGTTGGTTCATGAGGCATATCTTCATAGTTCATTAAGAACTGAATAACTTGAGGGCTAATTCTTTTTGTATTGTGTAGAGGATTTCCACTTGATTGATAATACATGGTTGGCGTTTTATGCTGGTGCTTTCCCCTGGATATATCTTGTGTTATGTGTGATTATTTCTCTTGATCAGTTATGCATGTTTCTACTTGATGTTGCTCATGAATTTAATTATGCTTCTGCTTAATGTTTTGAAGATGTAGAACAAGTATTATGCTTTAGGACATTGTATATATCGGTTTGTTCTACAGGTGAAATTTCTACATGGTATCAGAGCACAAGTGATCAAGCAAGAATAGTATACTAGCAAGAGAAATTCGAAGTTTATTATTCAGGATATAGATCTCAAGTTCTTATCACATCTATTTCATCAATGGAATTCAACGGTTTGACGCTTGAGTATGACCTTGGTGGCAGCTCAAACTATATAGCTTGGAAGGATCGCATGGAGGCAGTTTTGGAAGATAATGGCCTTAAGGATTTCATTGATCAAGGAATCCCTAAGCCTACTGACAAGACTCAGCAGGTTGAATGGAGGAAGTTTGTGGCTAGAGCTAGGAGAATTCTTTTGGAGGGAGTGCGAGATCACATTGTCTCGAGCCTCCATGGGAAGGAGACTCCACGTGCAATGTGGAAAACATTGAAAGATTTATATCAGAATAGCAGTGATGAAAGGAAGCTCGCACTGAAGGACAAACTTCGAAAGATCAAGTGTGAAAGAGATGAGACGATCTCTATGTATCTGACCAAGCTCATCACATGCAGGGATGAGCTTGCAAGTGTAGGGGTCGTGACATTGGATGAGGATATGGTGAGTCTAGCACTCCTTGGCCTTCCTAAGAGCTAGCATAGCTACCGAGACTCGGTGAATAGAAGGGAGAAACTGCCAGATTGGGAATGACTATGGTCGGATTTGATGCAGGAGGAGATCAAATGGAGCATCAGAGGCAGTTCTTCATCCATGCATGATGAGGAGAACTGTGCCTTAGTGAGTAAGCTGAAGAAGGGGAAGGAGAAGGTTTCTCTTTCCGAATCCAATTCTTCCAATGATGGGAAGAAGGTTGACAAATCGAAAGTGTGATGCTTTTGTTGTTGTGAGGTGGACAATTATGCTACAAATTGTTCACGGAGGAAATCCAAGAAGGGATCTAGGGAAGGATCTCAAGGTGAGGCACTTGCTTCACAGTTTGAGTTGGATTTCACACTCTTCGCATGCATGGTTTCATCCATGGTGGGAAGTGGTTAGTTTCTTGATAGTGGAGCTTCTTTCCACATTACTGGCGACAAGAGTTTGTTCAGTACTTTGGAGGAGAAAGATCTCCAGATACTCATAGCGATGGGTAATGATGAGAAGTATAGTGTCTTAGGTGTAGGCAGGGTTATTTTTCAGAGGGAGCATGAATCTTGCCTTACCTTGACTGATGTCAAGTATGTACCAAGACTAAAGAGAAACTTGGTGTCGATCACGATGCTGGAAGATAGAGGCTATGATGTAGTCTTCAGTAAGGGAAAGGTTTTCCTTATACACATCATCACTAGACAAGTGAAGTAGATTGGTTCATGGGTCAAGAACCTATATGCTCTTAAGGTTCAAGATGCATGCAAAGCATTGAGCAACAAGGAAAAGGTTAGATACTTGGTGGTTGAGAGGGAGAGTAAATTACCTCTCAACATGCAGAGCCAGAAGAAGTCTCAGACAATTGTGGAGGAGCCATGATTGGTGCAGTAGCTTCAGAAGGTTGTGGAGCAGCCACAACAGGGGAAGCTGAGTGGAGATCGAGTAGAGCCATCTACTCATGCAGGAACCTCTAGTAGGGGGAATCTTCAAGCCAGGTGGGCAGAGGGATCACATCCAGCCATACCTCCAGGTAGGAGGTGGGACGATATAGAGTGATCATCCCAAGGAGGAGGGGTAGGATCCTTGAGGTACCCAACCTCTTGGATGGGACCTTGCTACAGAAGCCCCAATGTGGAGTAGCAGGAACTGACTTATTAGGTAGAGACAGATGCGGATGGAGTGACAGAGAGAGCAACAGTGCAGGGAATCCCAGGACAGCGTATAGTTAGCAGGCTGCAACAATGCGAGAGGCACAAGTGTTTTGCATAGTGCTAGGTGGCACAGAGAGGTGTGAAATGGTGTGAGATGCATGGAGATGTTGCAATAGCGTAGATGTCATAGAGAGAGCACTTGACAACAGCAGGTATAGCTTCGACATCAGAGTATGTTCCTAGCCCAACAGAGTGGTCTGTTGGGAGTGTTTTTGTTCCAAGTGTTGTTGGAGAAAGTGGACCAGGTAGATGTGTTGCATGTATAACATTCCAGAGTTACAGGATTGGGTTCGAGAGAAAGCCTTTCTTGTTGAGAGGGAGTGTTGAAAAGTGTGCAACAAGAAATGCAAAATTTATAATGTGCTAAAAATAGCAGTTTGGCCAGGGAGGTCATTGGCCACATTGGGTGAGAGGTGAAACTGCTAAAAATAGAAAGTTCTAAAAATAGCATTTCTGGGTCCCTTCCTATTTATAGCAGTCCCTAGTCTATCTATGGGAAGTAAAATTAATTTTGGTCTTAACAGCCGTTGGAAATATTAATTAATTAATTCAATTGAGATAATTAGTTAAGGAAATTCGAATTTGAAGTCTTTGTGAGCATGCACATTAGTTGTCCCACTGATTGAGGAATTTATCCTTAATTTCCTCCACTAATTGAGGGAATAAGTATGAGTTCTATAATGAGAGAATTAGTTGATTTAGTTCTAACTAGTCAAGTCCAGTTAGATTATTTTAACAAGTTGTGAAAATAATAAAATATAGTTTGTTAATGTTGGCATGAATGTGACAACTATTATTTTAGATAACTGAGGATTCACTCATGGATAACTGTTGCATGTTAGTTATGTCAAAGACCTAATTGAGATCAGATGTGGCACAGTGTACTATCAGATGCTTGACTATTTCTAGTAAGTAGTTTTTGTATGGTTGAGGAACTAGTGTCCTCAAGGATTGCGTAGTTGGACCATTGGTTATTTTGGTATGTTTGGAATTAATAGCATATGCTTTTGCTATTATCCTAAGAAAACTACGTAAGGACCATAGGTAAAGCCTATATAAATAGGGCTTGGTTGGTTCATGAGACATATCTTCATATCTTCATAGTTCATTGAGAACTGAATAGCTTGAGAGCTAATTCTTTTTGTATTGTGAAGAGGATTTCCACTTGATTGATAATACATGGTTGGGGTTTTATGGTGCTTTCCCCTGGATATATCTTGTGTTATGTGTGATTATTTCTCTTGATCAGTTATGCATGTTTCTACTTGATGTTTCTCATTCGATTATGCTTCCGCTTAATGTTTTGTAGAAGTAGAACAAGTATCATGCTTTAGGACATTGCATATATCAGTTTGTTCTACAAGTGAAATTTCTACAATTTTCCCATTCTAACCACTTGTTTCCATGTGATTTCCCTTCAACAAATTGTTGCCTTGTTAGTGACTCCCACTTGGCCCAGTTTGACCAGACCTTTGATAGGCTATATCTTGAGCATACGAACTCGGATTTTAGTGTAAGTTGCATCAATGGAATCAGGGTGACAATCACTATGATCTGGTCATGGTTTCATTCCAATCCAATGACTTTTAATTTTTAGCTTTTTCAAGGCCATTTCTATTTCTGGAACCACTTGGATCATTCCTCCCCACTAATGAGCTTTTGGGCCACCAAAAGCTTTATCAGGGAATTGGAAAGTGGGGTAATTTATCCCTCACTTTCTCCTTTTCAATCCATCAAGCCTTGCTTGGATGCATTCCTTTGAAACCAATATGAAGATACTCCACGTCTCCCCGTCATGAAGTCATGGTCTTCTTTTCAAGAATGATATCCTCCGGTAGCTTTTCCAAGTCTTTGGGTGAAAATTCATCCACTATAGGAACCTGTCCAACCTCTTTGGTGCCCATGATCAAAGGAGGCTCATAAAGCTTCAAGTTTTCAACTTTCACCACTAAGTACATCTGCATGTATGCTAGCAAATCGAGATGAAAAGCATTGTCTCCAATCTTCTATAATATGGTGAATGGGCCGTATCTAATTGGTCTCCACCTCTTTCCTTCCCATTTAATTATGGCTTTGTTGATGTGGAGCCACATTTTGTTCCCAACCTATAATTGGTGATCGACTTGGTGCTTTTCATGTCGATATTTGTATTGAGCTTGAATTTTCTCCAACTGCTCCTACATTGCCTAGTGAATCATCTGAATTCGTTGAATTAAATTCCTTGTTGTGTCCCTATCATATTGCCCACTGGAATATTCATCTCTCCCAAAGACCATGTCTAAGGGATCCTTTAGAAAATATCAAAATCATGTCTCAAATGGTGAGCTCTCAGTGGATAAATGCATTGCCCGTTTGTATGCATGTTGTACATAAGGAAGTTGCTCGTCCCACAACTTGGAATGCTTGCCACAATAGCCTCAGAGTAAGTGTATCATTGTGTGTTTGAAAGCCTCTATTTGTTTGTCAATCTGTAGATGAAATGTCATGCTCCTATTCAGATTGGTGTCCATCATTCTCCACAAACTCATCCAAAACTCTCCAAGAAAGCGAAAGTCTCGATCAAACACAATGGATGTAGGTAGCCCGAAGTGGACCCATACAAATTGGAAGAAGAGATGAGCAGTCTACTCTACAGTGACCTGCTTTCTGCAAGGCATTAAGCCACACATTTTTCTAAATCAATCCATAATGACATGCAAATAGTCATGACCTCTCCTAGACAAAGTCAAACCGCCTACAAAATCCATTGACACACTTTCCCATGGATGACTCGGAATAGGGAGTGGTGTGTAGAGCCCCAATTTTCTATTAGTGGGCTTGCTAACTAAACACAACACACATCCCTTTACATATTGAGTCACAATAGTTTTCATGTGAGGCCAATAACACAACCTATGCAAATGAAAACTTTTTCCCTACACCAAAATGACCTGACACAAGATTGGTATGTGCCTCTCTGATTACATGTATTCTCTCATTGGTGGGGATACGAAGTTTTCCAAGGTGGTACAACAACTTTCCGTGCAAATGGTAATCGTCCACCTGTGATCCATGAGTCAAATTTGCATAAATCTCCTTAAAATCATCATCATCAGCATAGTGCAACATAACTTTCAAAAGTAAAGAATCATTTTGCAAAACTATAGATGAAAAAATAGGAGGGCGAGAAAGCATATCTACCACTTTGTTGTTGGTTCCCTTCTTATATTTTATTACCAAGTGAAACTGCTGGAGAAATCCCATCCATCTGAAATGACGTGCTTGTTGAAGCTTGGTTTGAGACTGGAGGTACTACAAGGGTTGGTGGTCTGTGTGAATGATGGTCTCCTTTCCAATCAAATAGTGCTTCCACTTCTTCACGCTTTGAACCAAGGCATACAACTCCTTATCATATGTGGGATAGTTCACAACAGCTTGGGAGAATGTATTTGAATGGTAACATATAGGTTTCCTCTATAACATCAACACTGCTCCCATGGTGTATTCATTGGCATCTGTCTCAGTCTAAAAAGATAGTTGGAGGTCAGGTAAGGCCAAAATCAGTGCGGTATTGATCTTATCTTTCAGTGTATCAAAGGCTTTCTACTACTTTCTTCCCCAATGAAAGGTTTTCTTCACACTTGTCAATGCATGTAAGTGGGATGTAATGACGGAAAAGTTGGCAATGAACCTTCTCCAGTATTGTGTTGCACCCAAAAAACTACAAACCTCTGTAAGAGTGGTGGATTTAGGCCACTTTACAATCACATCAATTTTAGAAGGATCTATCTTTAATTGTCCATCTCTGACAATGTGACCCAAGTAAACCAAAGAGGTCTTACCAAATTCATACTTAGACATTTTGACATACAATTTTTCTTTTTGAAAAACATCAAGCACCTTTTTAACATGACTCACGTGATCTTCCCATGTCCTAATGAAAACAAGAATGTCATCAATATACACAAGTACAAAATCATCAAGAAAAGGTATGAAAATATATTCATCACCCCCATGAATGTGGTTGGAGCATCAAGTCTGAATGAAATCACCATCCATTCAAACAACCCTTGTTTTGTCTCTAATGAAGTCTTCGATACATCATGTTCTGCAATTTTTGACTTGATACTAACCACTGCGAGGGAGCGGGTGTCGATTATTCACCATTATTTTGTTGAGTGCTTTGTAGTCCACGCACATCCTACATGTGCCATCCTTCTTTGGCACCAACACGATGGGTGAGCCACGTGGAGAATAACTTGGCCTTATGACCCCTTGGTTCAGCAATTCTTGTACCTGCTTCTTTGTCTCCTCCATCTTAGTGGCTAACAACCTATACATACCAATGTTGGGTAAAGGAGCATCCTGGTGCAAGTGAATCTCATGTTGGATCTCACGCTTTGGAGGCAACCCACTTGGTTCCTGAAAAGGCCCATCATAGTTAGAAACAATTTCATAAAATTCCTTTTTATGAGTGGGATCACAACCTTGGAAAGCTTCAAATTCCTCTTGATCTTTTTCTCTCACAACCATGAGCGTGCACCCTTTGCTAGAATTGATCAATCTCTTCATCTAACCTCCACTTACAAGACTGGCACTGATCTTGGCACGATGAGCTCTAATAATGTATTCCACCTCATCTTTCATGAGATGATACCTTATTTCATGGCAAAAGAAAAATACTTTCTGATCAAACAAATATGGACTCCCCAATACAATACCATAGATATCCAAGGGTACAACATCAAGGTCAACCTCATCTACTAGTTTGGCTGCAATCACAATTCTAGCTCTACACTGCTTGGTTACATGTAATTTTTCTTTATCACACACCCAACCAAGAGGGTATGGTTTCAGATGAGGCTTGGTCTCTAATCCTAACCTCTTAACCAAGGATTCTGAAATCAAAGTTTGCTTGTGAGCCTAAATCAAACAACGTTTCCACTTTAGTATGTTTCATTGATCCAGGTGGATCTTCAAATACAATGGCATGGAAAAGCTCAAAAGTCAAAGTGGAAGAAAAGCAATTATCTTGACATCGAAGCTCTCGTCGCCCTGATTTCAACGGCATGAACAACATTCCAATCCGAGTCCAGACGATGAAGTTATGGCAGAAAAAAGATTGCCTTGTTCCTTTGGAAAAGGAGGCATTTTCTCCTAAAAATGGGTTTTTAGCCTTTAAAAAGGAAATCGCATCGGAAAACATGCAAAGGGTGGACTTAACAACCCCCAAACAGTGATTTTCGATATATTGAGTCAGAGGAAGGCAGGCAATCAGTGATATCGATGGCTTTAGACCTACGATATAGTGATTGCCGATATCGGCGTCGGTGGATTAGGTCGGCAAAACACAAGGCACAAGACCAAGACCTTCGGGCCATCGCGATTGCGATTTGCTGATTAGAAACGTGCAATCTCAGTCATCGGATCAGGAAACAGATCAACAGCTAGGATTAAATCAGCGATTGGTGATCGGAAATTCCCCACGACATGGCCATTGAATAGTGCGATAGCGACATGCGATGCAATCTGGACCGTCCGATCAAGGAACCGATCAACAGTCTAGATCTAATCGATGGATCGGCAATAGACAGCTCGGCGTATTGGTGATCGGAAATCAGAGATTCCCAATATACAGGGTTGATGACATTAGCTATAGCGATTGGCGATATGGATCGGACCCGATGGATTTATAGGTCCGATTTGATATATTTTGAGGTCCGACCTTTTGGATTTTTCAATGTTTTTTGTGTATATCGCATGAGCAGGAAAAAAAAAAAAAGGATATCGGCTTCTATTCTGAATGAACAGACCCCCGATTTGTAAGTGGCTTTGTGCTATAAAACCTTATCAACATGGAAAAGTACGGGAGAGAGGATTCTGGCACGTAGTTCGAAGCAGGAGTAGCGCAAGAGCACCGATAGAGCATTTTATTTGATTTGGAAAATCTTATATGTTTTCAGCCCCTCTCAACACCCCAGACATAGTGGTGTTGTCCATTTCTTCATCTGATTTCTCCTTTTCTCAGCCATCTTCCAGAATGGAGGTATAAGCCTCTTTTGATGTATTGATGATTTTATTCTCTTCTTTTCATTCCATCTAATGAATGAATGCCTCCCCATTGATTGAGCAGGGCCCAGAGATGTAGTCCAAGTTGGACGAACTCTATTATCAAGTCTTGGTGTCTTCTTGTCATGCTTTTATGTGTTTCTTCTTCTTTCTTGTGTGCACATTAAAATTTTGTGATAAGCTTCAATTTTCAGATGTGATTCTTTCATACATCTAAAAGCGAAATATCCTTGGATAAAGTGGTATCAGAGCAGGGGTTTTTAGATGTGAATTGCATTTTTGTATGCTAATAAGAAACAGGCTCCAAAGAGACGAAGGGGAACTAGAAACTTTCAATCCCGAAGTGACGCATGCACATCGAAGGAGAAACATGGAAGTTGAAGCTCATCTTGAAGAGGAGCGTAATTTCAGAAAGACCTTCTATTCAATGGAAGAGAATTTCGGTAAGCCGGTTTTAAGGCTGGAGAAAGGAAAAGAGAGAAATCTAGAAGAACAAGGTTTAGCGCATGGAAATGGTGGAGAAGACCCCCCTCCTTCTCCTTCCACGAGTGAAATTTCTTCTTCCTCTCACCACCATAATCGTATAAATTCAAGGGATGCATCTAAGAAACGTTTATTTAAATTAGATGTTAAATTTGATCTTCCCATGTTTAATGGTGAAAGTAACGTAGAGAAGCTTAATAATTGGAATAGGCAGACTAAGGTCTACAGCAGGATTCAGTAGATCGTGGAGGATGAGGAAAAGATTTAGCTGGCCAAACTACGGTTGATCGGCACTCTTCTCGTTTGGTGGGAGAGCAAATTGCAGAGCAGTAAGAATGTGGGTAACCTCTTTTCCTCATGGCCTAATTTTACTTATGCATTAAAGGAACAGTTTTATCCCTTGGGTTACAAGCAAAAAGCATTAATGAATTGGCAGTATTTAAGGCAAAGCAAAGGTCAGGATGTTCAGAGTTTTACAGAGGAGTTTAGAAAGGAAGAACTTAATCTGGGTATTGCACTTGATACACCTAAATTTGTAACTAAGTACATTGGCTCATTTCATAGCTACATTAGGCATTCATTGTTGTTGTTTGAACCAACCACTATTGACTCAGCCAGCATAAAGGAAATTCATATTGAGAACAGGGGAAAAAATGAAAGAGATGATCATTCCAGGAAACCACCGTTCAAACCTCCCAATGGCAAATCTAAAGTGAAATGGAAAGGAAAGGAGAAGAAGACAATAGTAGCCAAAGAAGGAGAAAGGTCATATTGCAATCACTGCAAAAAGGATGGCCATGATGATGATCATTGTTGGAAACAACACCCAGAAAAGCATCTAAAGAAGTATGGAGTTAAAGGGAAGTAGAAGATAGTGCAACAACGCAGCAAGACCTTGGATTGAATTTTGGGGATGAAGCATTAATCACAGCCGCGGGAACAAAATGTACTCTTACACCTCATGTTAATTCTGAATCGCATGAAGTAACTAGTTCTGTGAATGAGTCCCTTGCTAATGATAGAAAGAGAATTGAACTATTTCATATCAGAGTTGTTGTAAATCACACTAAATTTGAAACTTTGTTTGATACTGGATCCCAAGCAAACTTAATCACAGAATCCTTGGTTAAAGAAACTTGGCTTAGAAACAAAACCACATCCGAAACCTTACCCGCTTGGATGGATACATGATAAAGCAAAATTGAATGTAACCAAGTAGTTTAAAGTCTAATTTGTAATTACTTCTAAGTTAGTGGATGAAGTAGAATTGGATGTGATCCCATTGGATATTTTTGGCATGGTGTTAGGGAGTCCATATCTATATGATAGAAAGGAAGTCTTTTTTTGGCATGAAAACAAATACCAAATCACAAAAGATGGAGTAGAATATATAATGAGGGCTCATAAAACTAAAATCACTGTCAACCTTGTAAGCACAAGACAAATGAAAAGGCTGGTGAATTCCATAAGGGTTTTGATCCAAAAATGGATTTTGGATAAACCTCTAAGTCTAAAAGACTTCATGTAAGAGGTGAAAGGTTCCAAATGGCACAAATCCTTTGTAAATCATAGGAAAATGAAAATTGCAAGTTGCTCTTGGAAATAGCCTCATTGCAAAGATCTCTCCATTCTGAATCCAACGCAACTTAAATAGGTGAAAACAGACTTCAGATGAAGTTATTGTAAAATGAAAATTGCCCAATGTCCTTAGAAAATGAGGCAATTTCATTAAATTATGAACTATATTGAAAATTTTGATTTTAGTATAGGCTTACGGGCCAATCCATAGCTGACACATGGCAGACCGGGATTAGGCCATGTGGCCATGTTTGATTGGTCAAAAAGGAAATATCGTATCACAATTATTTCAAAGGGAAGGACCTTGGGCCATCAGCAATTGCCACTTTATCGCATCGCACAGATCCATGGGAGAAGGACCAGTGCCCCGAGGCCTTAAGATGTGTGATGGGCCGATTGTGATGAGCGCATTACAGCCATTGGATCGGCAAAGGGAATCAATAGTCAAGATCTAATTGTTGATCAGCGATCGGGGAAGCTTAAGGGTTGCGGGCCATGGAACCGATGATATGCCGATGGGCCGATACACCGAGATGCGATAGCACCGATCGAAGCGATCGGATATCATAGATTTGTTTCCCTACTCGATCATCTCTTTTATCTAAGACTTTTGAGTTAAATCATGTTAATTTATGGTATGTTCTATGCTTATAACATTTTAATTCCTTTTCTTATTATATTCCACATATTAGCAATCACATGTACATAAAGTAAAGTGTAGATAGAACATTAAACAATTGACAGAAAACTAGCCAAGACAAGAGACATAAGATGTGGCAGATAGCCAGGGACAAACCCCACAATGTGCGGATAAAACCTTTGATCAAATCTTCTTTTATCTTCAATAATTTAGCAGAGAGAAATAGTACAATAAATCTGATTTATATCAGCAGTGGCAAACCCTAGATCAGCAACATCAGCATTAGCAGCTTTATTGTCAAACTAGGATAGATGATATCTCACAAACCGACTGTCGAATTGGCTTGATTCCACCACCAAAATTTGCGGCTTCCAGAGGAGGTTCAGATGAACCTACACATAGTTCAAATGAGGATATATTCTGGTCCACGCAGGTCAAACTTCACTTCTGTAGTTGCAGCTTCAGTTTTAGCAGCTTCCTTCAAACTAGGGCAGTCGATATCTTGCAAACCATCCGTCGGATTAACTTGATTCCACCACCAAAAGTTATAGCTTTTAGAGGAGGTTCAGATGAACCTATAGAGAAGTTCAAATGAGGAGATCTTCAAGTCCACGCAATTCAAACTTTACTTCTGCAATTGCAGCTTTAGTTTCAGCAACTTCCTTCAAAGTAGGGCAATCGATATCTTACAATTCGTCTGTCGGATTGACTTGATTTCACCACCAAAAGTTGCAAATTTCATAGGAGGTTCATATGAACCTATAGTGCAGTTCAGATGAGGATATATTCTAGTCCACACAAGTAGAACTTTACTTTTGGAGTTGCAGCTTCAATTTTAGCAACTTCTGGCTTCACATGTGTGAGAGAGAGACCCTTTTCTGCGCAATAGAGAAGAGACTCTTTTTTGTGCAGTAGAGAGAGAGAGAGAGATGTGAATATATGAGTGAGTGCAAATGAGGAAAAGTACTCTTGTATTTATACACAAATGATGATGTTTGTATAGATGCGACTCTTGGGCTTCTGAGCCTACATGAGTTGTAGGTCAGCTTGATAATAATTCCATAATCAAAATAAATTCATATCTCCATGAATACTTATCGGAATCGGATGATCTTTATATCAATCTTACACCTCTTGACAAGAGGAATCTAATAAAAATATTATTAGGCATGAATAAGATGACCCACATGAAGTTTGGCCCTAGTTGCCAATTTTAACACTCCCTCTCAACTAGGATAACTTCATCTGCAATCTATATATCAGTCGTTACTATTCATCCATCAAATGCGTTGCCCTGTATAGCTTGAACCTTGCCCTACTCTGCTCTATTCTGCCTTTTTTGCTTTGTCTTGTTCTGCTCTGTACTAATCTGTATTGTTCTACTCTGTTTCACTCTGCTCTTATATTGTTCTGTTCTACTCTACTTTTGTCTGAATTATGAAGAAGAAGAAATGATTGAGGATGTATCATACTGACTCGAATTCAGTCTCAGAGTATGTACCACTGGTCCCAAACCAGTCTCAATCGACCCAAAGTTAGCGTCATAGTATGTACAACTCCTACCACTGGTCCTAGACCAGTAACATCCTCCACTGACTCAAATTTAGTCTCAGAGTGCATACCACTAGTCCCAGACCAGTCTCAACCGACCCGAATTTAGTGTCATAGAATGTACCACTCCTACCACTAGTCCTAGACCAGTATCATTGATCCCAAATCAATGGAGGTCATCATAGCGTGGGGAGTACAGTAGATACAACGATGCATCCATCAGTACTAGTATGGTCCCTAACTTCATTTCCCTGCTCATTGATCAGATGAGAGGTACTTCCCAAGAGTCCCAGACTGCATGGGTAGGATGCCTCGATAGGAGAACTAATCAATCCTGTCCTCACAGGAGAACACATCAATTCTACTACAATCGTCATGGAGAACACATCAATCCAGGTCGTCATGTAAAACACATCAATCCAGGCCTCACAGGAGGACACATCAATCCTACTACAATCCCCATGGAGAACACATCAATCCAAGCCTCACGGGAGAACACATCAATCCTACTACAATCGCCATGGAGAACACATCAATCCAAGCCTCATAGGAGAACACATCAATCCTGCTACAATCGCCATGGAGAACACATCAATCTAGGCCTCACAAGAGAACACATCAGTCCTGCTACAATCGCCATGGAGAACACATTAATCCAAGCCTCACAGGAGAATTAATCATCCTGCTACACAAGAGAGCAAATCATTCTGTTCCACAAGAGAGCAAATCATCTTGTCCCACAAGAGAGCGAATCATCTTGTTCCAGTGCACAACACCAGGGGAGGGTGAGTCACCCTGTGGTCGTATGTTGCTCCAGTAAGAACCACAAGCCCTCAGAGCTCCCAGAGCTTAATGTATGCAACATGCAGGACCCTTGTACAAGGGTTTCTTGATGACTCCAAGTCGTTTGGGAAAATCACAAATTAGATCTTTCCTCGGGGCTTTGACAAGGTGTACCGACCTGTACATCATCTTAATGTGATGGAGCCTCCTTGCTCATTGACTTACCATATCCCAGATGTCGTCTATCTGCTAGAGCAATCGACGAATATGGGATTCCTCATTAATCGAATCCCACCTCTTGTTGTTACAGAGAATCACAGTGGTATGTGTTCAAACAGCTCACTAAAGAGCTTCCCCAACCAGGCAGCTTCATACGAGTTCATACTCGTAGATATGTATCTGGTCTCGGCGGTGCTTATGGTAACCGACTTCTACTTCCTGCTCATCCATTATATCAAAGCAGAATCCAAAGAGAAAGAGCACTAAAAGTGCTCCAGTGATCCTCCACACTACCTGCGTAATCAGCATTCGAATAATCATGCAGTTTCATATTTCTGACAGTGTATCTCAATCCATGAGAGATTGTGTCCTGAAGACATCTCAGAAGATTCTTGGCACCAATCTTGTGAGGCTCAACCAAATATGAGCTCACAATGCTAACTACAAAACATATGTTCGGACGAAGGTTCACCAAGAACATCAACGCGAATGAGTTTTTGAAACTCAGAGGCATTTCCCAAATCTGGTCTGACATCACTACCATATAACTTCTAAAATTTAAGATTCTCGAGGTAGTCACAGGCTTGCAGTCCATCATACCAAATATTTTCAAAATCTTCACCACATATTTTCCTTGAGATAGGAAAATTTCCCTTGGCTTCTACCACACTTCAAGTCCTTGGTTCTTCATTTCAAATTTAGAAGCCAACTCCCTCTTACATTTCTGAATGAGAGGGTATGCACCTGTTAGAAAGAGGTCATCCACGTATAGCACCAGTCTAAGAGGTTTGTCATCTTCAACCTTAAAGTAAATGCTAGGATCAACTTCATTCCCAGTGAAGCCCAGCTTCATCAAGTAGCTATAAATCCTCTCATACCATGCCCGGGGTGCTTGCTTCAGCCCATAAAGAGCCTTCTTCAACCTGCATACATGACATTTTCAATCATAAATCTCAAATCCTTTAGGTTGCTCCACATAGACCTCTTCTTTGATCGAACCGTGCAAGAAAGCGGTCTTGACATCCATGTAATGTAGGTTCCATCCTTGTGAAGCCACAATGGCTATGATCAAGCGGATGGTCGTATATCTGGCAACAGGTGCAAATATCATAGTCTATACATTCCTTCTGGGAGAAACCACGAGAAACAAAACGAGCCTTATACTTTTCCGTACTTCCATCTGCTGCTGCTTTATCTTATAAAGCCATTTAGAAGTGACAATTGTCTTGTCCTGGGGTCTAGGAACTAATTCCCAGACATCATTCTCCATAATAGACACATAGCATCCTTCCATACTTGATGCTTGACAACATCTGAGAATGATGAAGGCTCATTTTGTATGATTGTGCTCATACTGGCCAGGTATCCCTGATACCTGTTAGGTTTCTTACTTTCATGGAAGGTTCCTCGGGGTGCAGCATGTCTTTCAGCATCATCAAGTATCCCCCTAAGCCATGAAGGCCTCTTCCTAGAAGAGGAAGGCTCAGGTGGATAAATAGGATCCATGGGTTCCTCCAAATCAGGCATTGTTACATCATCTACCCATAGAGACAGCTTCCACAATCGTACAGTTCTTCCTTTCCGCCACACCATTCTACTCAAGAGTTATGTGGTGTAGTAGTCTCCCTCTTAATTCCAGCCTCAGATATGTCTGAGTGAACCAAATGTAATATATCGGAGGTCTTGCTTAGGCTTGAGGGGAATGGTCCCCTTTTGATCTTTCCTTTGGCACATCCCAAACATACACCTTCTTTTTCTACTTGGAATTCGGGCATCCCTGTTACCATATGTCTTACATTGGGTAGATCTTTGTAATCAAGGTTTAAAAACCTCCAATGCCAAAGTTTGGACTGAAGAGATGTGTCATAAGACATGACACCTAATGGGCTTCCATCGACCTGATATAAAGAATCAACTCGAAACCAAAGAGTAAAGGAATCTTTAGCTTTAAATAAACTCACCAGTCTATCGTAGATTTCCTTGGAGGTGTCCAGTTCAAAGATGTAGGCCACTAAGTGCTTGTCGATAGAGTCCCAGATGATCTTCTTTGTTTTGACTTCTCCATTTTTCCATTTGTTCCAGGTAGCAGCGGATGCATTTGATGGAGGCTCAACAATATTGCCTCTTACGTGGTCTAGCACTCCTTGATCTTCTAGGGTTAGATCGATAGACATCTTCCATCCATGATAGTCAGCATTCTCACGGATCTTTTCTTCGGCAGGAAAGAGTGTTGAGGACCCCATAGTTCTTTTAGGATAGCCTTGCCAATATTCTCGTCAATGATTGCTCTTCCTCTTGCTCGGGCTTTGTCTTCACCTCAACTCTGATACCATGTTAAGTTATGGTATGTTCTATGCTTATAAAAATTTACTTCCTTTTCTTATTATATTCCACATATTAGCAATCACATGTACATAAAGTAAAGTGCAGATAGAACATTAAACGATCGACAGAAAACAAACCAAGACAAGAGACACAAGATGTGGTGACTAGCTAGGGACAAACCCCACAATGTGTGGGGAAACCCTTTGATCAAATTTTCTTTTATCTTCAATATTTTAGTAGAGAGAAATAGTACAATAAATCTGATTTATATCAGCAGTAGAAAACCCTAGATCAGCAGCATCAGCGTTAGCTGCTTCATCGTCAAACTAGGGCAGACGATATCTCACAAACCGACTGTCGGATCGAATTGATTCCACCACCAAAAGTTGCGGATTCCAAAGGAGGCTCAGATGAACCTACAATGCAGTTCAGATGAGGATATATTTTGGTCCACGTAGGTCAAAATTCACTTCTGCAGATGCAGCTTCAGTTTCAGCAGCTTCCTTCAAACTAGGGCAGTCGATATCTTGCAAACCATCTGTCGGATTGACTTGATTCCACCACCAAAATTTGCGGCTTTCAGAGGAGGTTCAGATGAACCTATAGCATAGTTCAGAGGAGGAGATCTTCTATTCCACGCAAGTCAAACTTTACTTCTGCTGTTGCAGCTTCAGTTTCACCAGCTTCCTTCAAAGTAGGGCAATCAATATCTTGCAAACTGTCCATCGGATTAACTTGATTCCACCACCAAAAGTTGCAGCTTTCAGAGAAGGTTCAGGTGAACCTACAACACAGTTCAAATGAGGAGATATTCTAGTCCACGTAGTTCAAAATTTACTTCTATAGATGCAGCTTCAGTTTTAGCAGCTTCGGGCGTCACATGTGTGAGAGAGAGACCCTTTTTTGTGCAGTAGAGAAGAGACTCTTTTCTGCGCAGTAGAGAGAGAGAGAGAGATGTGATGAGATGAGTGAGTGAAAATGAGTAAAATTCCTCTTGTATTTATACACAAATGATTATGTTTGAATAGATGCGATTGTTGGGCTTCTAAGCCTACACGAGTTGTAGGTCGGCTTGATAATAATTCTATAATCAAAATAAATTCATATCTCCATGAATACTTATCGGAATCAGATGATCTTTATATCAATCTTACACCTCTCGACGAGAGAAATCTAATAAAAATATTATCAGCCATGAATAAGATGACCCACATGAATTTTGGCCCTAGTTTCCAATTTTAACAAATCATCCTAGTTGAATCACCGATCTCGTCTCCTGTACCAAGCGACCAAGGCTCTGCATCCCCTGTCACTTCTGAGGTATCGGTTGTTAGTGATACCCTTCCTATTATCCTGAGTATTCAACCTCTTAACTCTCACGCTCCGGAAGGGGAACTTTACGATATCAATTGGAATCCTATTTGGGAACCTTTAGAAGAGGATTTCCTGGTTACTGCCCCTGGTGTTTCATCTGTAATGTCTTCTTCTGACATGGATGAGACGCCCCCCGTGTCCGGTGAAGAGAACCTTTTGTCAAGTGGAAAAATTCCTCTCTCTACAGAGCCTTTTCGTATCACCTCTCTTGGCATGACATTGCACCTACACTATCACGCCTTGTTTGACATCATGAGTTCCATGTCTCTTAATTCAAGTTCTATGTGGTCCCGTACTATATCCCCCACCTTAGAACCTTTCGTACCTTGGATTCACAATGTGTCTATCACGTCTGTTTTGTCCATACCTACTATCTATGTGGCTTCTACAGCTCCTACTATTAGTGTCATCGCTGCATCCTCAGTGGTTACCACTGTTGTTGGTCTCTCAGTTGCTCCCACTAGTGGTGGTCCTTCAACTTCAGCATCCAGAGTCGTAAATCCCACCAGTAGTAGTCCACTCTCTTCTAGTTCCATTCCAGCAGGGTGGACATATGAGCAATATATGTATGCTCTTCAAAACCCAGATCTGCATAATACATTGCATTATTATGATTCTCAAGGGACTCGTATTTATCATACTGGATCCCTCCCACTTCAGCCTACGGTTGAGGTTTTTGTTCCGTTATCTATTGGTTGGGCTCGTATTACTTACCATGGTGGCAAAGAGCAAACTTACCTTTCCAAGATCCCCCGTATCAAGGACAGATGTATCAAGTGCAGTCGAATCAAGGGCAACCTTACCAAGGACAACCCTCATAGGGACAACCTTCGGCCTTTACAGGTTCCCCTTTTACTTACTTCGGGAAACCCTATGGTCAACCAGGTCAGCCTCAAATCCAACCACGCCAACCCGTTGCTTAGCAAGGTCAACCCTCTAAATAGGTAGGCCAATCTCAAATCCAACAAGGCCAGCCTACTGTCTAGCCTAGTCAACCCTTTGGACAGGTAGGCTAGCCTCAGCAAGGCCAACCTACTATTTAGTCATCTCAACCCTATGGTCAACAAGGCTAGCCTCAGCTTCAACAAGGTTAACCTATTACCCAGCAAGCTCAGCCTTCTAGCCAGTTGGGTCAACATCAATTTCAACAAGGACATCCATCTGGTCAATTCAATCCATCTCCTAGTCAACCGGGCACTCAAGCACTCGTTGTTTCTCAAGCCCCACCCGGTTTCCAGACTCAGGCTGGACTCCAGACCCAACCTGGCCTCCAAACTCAAGTCGGATTTCAAACCCAACCTGCTTATCAAATGCAGCCTGGGCCTCAGGCGCAATTTGGAGCTCAATCGTAATATGGTCTTCAAGCACTTTAGCAACCCTAGGGGTAGGCTCAGAATGCTCCATATCAGAATTATCAGCAACCACACTCAATCCCTATCAAAAATTTTAGCAACCTTGTGTTTCTCTGGTCGGTCAGGCTGGTAACCAATGGGCTGTTGGTGGTCAAAACCCGGGTCAACCATCCAGTTACACTTATAATCCTTATGGGTAGATCCCTTACAGACAAAACCCTTATGGGAAAAATCCTTCTGGGAAAAACCAATGGGGGCAACAAGGAGTTGGATGGAACCCTAATGCTGGCTCATATCAGAGGCCTATGATGTCCTTTAATCCTCAATTACCTTTCTTCGCAACCTTTGAACTACCTGATGTGTCCAAGCTGACGAATGATCCAATCCTTCATAATCTGTATTGGCCATCGGTCCCGACCAAAATACCCGGTGATTGTCCCAAATTTGACGGCAAATCTGGAGAGTACCCTTAAGCTCGTGTCATGACTTATCACCTCTGGTGCTCATCTAAATCATGGCTTGACGATTCTATCCAGCTCCATCTATTCCAACGGACTCTCACTCGCTCAGTCGCGAAATGGTATATTGAGATTACTCGTGGAACTTTCCAGGATTTCAATTCGCTTGCTATGGCATTTCTTACTCACTTTCAGTTGTCGATTCATTATGAAACAGGCACACATCTCCTTACATCCTTGAAATACGACACGGTGATGCACATATCTGATCATATTCATGAATGGAGAAGGCGGCATCATTTGATTAAGTTCTGGATCCCTGATTAACTTCTGACTGACTAGTTTACAACCTCATTTGTCAGTCCAATAGCCCATGATATCGCCATGGGTATGTGTGTTACTGAAGAGTAAGCTATTGTGTGTGCTCAGTATCTAGACTTGGCTTATTCCCAATCTGATACGTTGTATGATTATTTGTCTGATGCTCCGCGTCCCAGAACTACAAAGGCTCCATCCACGCCATCCATAGACGGTGTCATCAGTTGTTTTACTTCATCCTCCTAAAAGCCTTTTGCGACCCCTGTGAAGCAAAAATATACCGCTCCAACTGAAAATGCTTCTCAAGCCCCATCTAATCTTGGTAAAACTTCGGAAGTCAATGTCGTCCAGTCCACCGCGGCAAACAAATCTTCGAAAGGGAAGAAAAGGGGTAAAGGCAAGAATAAGGTCGATCTGCCGAAGCAGGACCCTCCTAAGCCTCCAGCCTATGAAGGTGCCAAACACAAACCCAAGTACCCTTGTCTCATCTATGACGAGGATCAATATACTAAAGACTATCCTAGACGGTCTGAGGTTAGTCGTTTGCTTAAGGGCACCCCTGGAACTCCTGTTGTGCTCAAGGAGCCTTTTCCCTCTCAACAAACTTAAATGGTGGTCGATTAACCTCAATCTTCTTCCACTTTTGGCTCTCAAGTTTTCATGGTTGGGACTATTCCCATTCATATCAGTACTTGATTGAAAGAATACCCTCCTCCCCTCGGGAAGGACCCTAGAGCCCCTTCAAGTGCTCCTTTGTCCAATACTGGTCCTCTCCATATTGAGCGGCCTAGTACCGAGTCAAACATTCAACCTCCTACCAAGGGAGTGCTCTGGAAGTCTTCTTACAATCCTAATGCTCATGTTGCGCAGCACTATAGAATTGTTGAGGAGTTAGCCCAAGCCCCTTTGGCTATGTTCGCTTTGGAAGTCCTCCAAAGTTGTCCCTCCCAAAGGAAGTCTCTGCTATCAGCCATTGGTGGCATTGACCTGGCCGATTCGGATCTAATCACTTTCAATCTCGACAATCATGTACTGCGATTGCCTCATCATATTTCTTTCCTCATTCAAGTCATCATTAACTCCAATAATATTCACCGCATTGTTATTAATGAGGGTGCCTCCACTTGCATCATGTTTGTTGCTTGTTGGAAGGCCATCGGTTCCTTGATGTTGAGTCAATCTCCTAATACCTTGGAAGCCTTCGATGGAAGAGATTCCCATCCTTTCGGTATCCTCCCGTGTTTGCCCATTACTCTAGAAGGGAAGACCGTTGAATTTGAAGTCGAAGTCGTTGATGCAAATTTGACTTACAACCTTCTCTTAGGTCGAAGTTATACATATGTGATGCACGATGTGGCTTCATCTTTATTATGTGTCCTTTGTTTTCCCCATCAAGGGAAATTATCACGGTTGATCAATTGTCCTTTTTCGCCTCTTCTTCTTCGGATGGAAACGTGCCTTTTGTGGAGCATACCTTGGTCCCCTATGAAAGTGTGGGTGCTGGACTTTTCAAATATCCTACCCTTATGGGTGTCTTTTCGCTCCCACATCCCAACATCACCCCCATTAACATGATTTCTATCCATTCTAATCCTTAGGTTCTCCCTCTCGTCGATCAAGTAGACTCTTGGGGTGACATCATGTCATTGAGTCCTGCCGAGCTCAACTATGTCGAAATTGTTTCCGCGTCGGCTTCATACTCTGATCCTACTCCATCGAGTAGGCCTCTCGACACATATGTACAATCCCCTTGGCTCGGAGATAGTGTTTATTCGGATCCGTTAAAGTAAATGTTTCCTTCCGATGAACCAATTTTAGAGACTATGTCTTTTGAGGAACCTCCTTGGTTCAATCATCACCTTCGCTCCTCGTTTCTCCCAAGCCATGGGGCCATGACTAGCTGTCTAGAGAATTTTGCCTCCTGTATCCCCTCTCAGCCTCTTCAGACGCCTATTCAAGTTCATGAAGTTTTCTCTGAAGGCAATATGTGGAATATTATGCAAACGATGCCCATCAACATCTGTCAAACCAAGGATTGTTGAGAATATCCACATTATAGTTACCTGTACTCGAGAGGAGATTCAAATTTATACCAATCTTTTCAGGGAATTTCACGACGTTTTCGCTTGGTCCTATGAAGAAATGCCCGGTATTGACCCTAGTATTATGGTACAGTATATCCCTACGTATCTTGGTGCCAAACCTGTTCGACAACATTTACACCCCATGCACCCGAGAAAGGTTGTGACTATTAAGGGAGAAGTTGAAAAACTTTTCAAGGGCGGGTTTATCTACCCTATCCCATTGATTGACTAGGTATCTAATATTGTCCCTGTGACCAAAAAGCAGGGCACTATTAGGGTTTGTGTTGATTACCTTGACATCAACTGCACGTGTCTAAAGGATAATTATCCCACACTCTTTATCGATCAGCTCATCGACAATTGTGCTGGGAGTGCAATCTACTAGTTTATGGATGGATTTTCTAGTTACAACCAGATTAATATTTCGCCTGACGATCAACACAAAACTACCTTCATCTTCCCGTGGGGTACCTTTGCTTACAAGAAGCTTCCTTTCAGCCTTAAAAACACCGGTGCTACCTTCCAGCGAGAAATGTCTTTCGCATTTCATGATATTCATCACATTGTCCAGCCATATCTGGATGACCTCCCGACTCATTCAGCAAAGCGATCTGACCATCTGAACCACCTTCGCGAGATTTTTCTTCGTTGTCGACATTGTCGTGTCCATCTTAATTCGCATAAGTGTGTCTTCTGCATCGAATCCGACAAACTTCTTGGGTTTTTTGTCTTTAAAGAGGGCATTCGTCTCGATCCCATCAAAGTTGAAGCTATCCTGAATCTCCCTTCTCCTGCCTCTTTTCTACAATTGCAGAGTTTGCAAGGCAAAGCCAACTTCCTACGTCGTTTTATCCCGAACTACGCCAAGATTTATAAAGGCCATACACAAATTCTAAAGCGTGACACTTCCTTTGTTTGGGATGCCACTGCCCAAGAGTCATTCGAGCAACTCAAGGCACTCCTTGTTTCTACTCCCTTATTGTGTCCGCCTAATTACCATCGTGACTACACTCTTTACCTCGTTGCTAACAACATCACTATTGGCATGGTTCTAGTTCAAGATGATGACGATGGTTCCAAGCACATTACTTATTATCTAAGCCGCAACCTCCTTTATACAGAGACTCGATATGCTTATGTCGAGAAACTCGCTTTGGTAGCCGTTCATGTTGTCCATTGTTTCTATCATTATATTTTGTTGCGCACAACGACAGTGATTTCCGATTGCAACCCAATGACGTACATTTTGTCACGTCAGTTGCTGGGGGGCAAGTACTCGAAATGGATTGTTATCCTTCAAGAGTTCGATTTGGAGTTTACCAGTTCCAAGTCCAAGAAGTCCCTTGTCTTCACTGAATTGATTTGCTCATTACTGTCTGCTACCGCTCCCTCTTGGTTAGAGGATCGCATTCCGGATGATACCCTTGTCTTGATCATTACCCTCGATCCCTAGTACGGGGATATTATTTTCTACCTCCAGACATCCTCCTTCCATCTTGATTTGTCCAAGGATGCTCGGCGACGTATTCGCCATCATTCTCAGCCTTATCACATTATTGGGGATACTTTGTACCATCTCGGCGTTGATTCAGTTCTCCGTCGTTGTTTGACGTTTGAGGAAGTTGAACGAGTCTTCAATGACTGCGACTCTGGCGCTTGTGGTGGTCATATGTCTGGTTATTCTACTGCCCAAAAGATCCTCTGTGCTAGTTATTTTTTGCCCTCTATTTTCAAGGGTTGCATTCTCACTGTCTGTTCCTGTCATGCATGCCAAATTTACCAGTGGAAGATGCATGCACCACCCTCCCCTTTGCACTCTGTCATCACTGTAGGCCCTTTTTCTTAATGGGGCATATATTTTATGACCTATAACCCTCGCTCGGCCAGGGGGCATGGGTATATTATCATTGTCATCGATTATTTTACAAAATGGGCCAAGGCGATGCCTACATTATCTAATGATGATAAGACAGTAGTGCAATTTTTATTCAATCATGTCATTACTCGATTTGGAATCCCTCAGGCTATTGTCACTAATCATAGTTTTCATTTCCATGGTCATATGATGACTGAGTTAATGACCCAGTTAGGCTTGCGTCACGATTGTTCGATGCCTTATTATCCTCAGGCTAGTGGCCAAGTCGAAGCCATCAACAAGGTGTTGGTCATGATGCTTCCGTGTACCATTGGAATGCACAAGTCTAATTGGAATTTGATGTTGTTTTCTATCCTATGGGCCTACCGTACCTCAGTGAAGGATGCCACCGGATTCACACTGTTTCAACTCATTTATGGTCTGGAGGCTACCCTTCTAATTGAATGTGAGATACCTTCTCTCAAGATAGTTGTTGAATTGATCCTAAATACTACTCCGGTAGAAGAACGTCTTCTTTACCTAGAGAAGCTAGATGAGACCCGTCGACTTGCCTCTTTAGTCATCGAAGCACAGAAGAAGAGAGTGAAGACTCATTTCAATCAAACTGTTACTCCTCGTTCTTTCATTGAGGGAGATTTAGTCCTGTTGTACGATCAAGCAAATGATACGCTAGGGGCAGGAAAATTCAAACCGATGTGGCATGGGCCTTATATTGTGAAACGCATTTTGCAGAAAGGGGCCTACGAGCTAATTGACTACGAAGGAAATCCTCTCGATAAGCCCCGAAATGGGCTTTATCTTAAGAAATATTATGCATGAGTTTTCAAGCATCTATTGTGTACATACGTGTGTTTTTAGTGTGTGTGCACGCATGGCTTGGTGTGTAGGCATTATTGCCACTTATTGTGTCTTTTTCCTTTGTGTGCATATGTCTGGTGCACCTTATATCGGTTTTGTTGATGGTGCCCATCGTAGTACCTAGAATCTTTCCTCCGCGGCATGGGTGATCTACGATCCTCATGGTGAGTTAGTAGACCTTCAAGGTGTTTGTCTAGGGTGTACCACAAACAATGTTGTTGAATATAGTGTTGTCATTGAACTATTGACTGAGGCTGTTAACCTCAATATTCATGCATTGATTGTGAATCTGGATTCTCAACTTGTTGTTCTTCAACTTAATGGGCATTATTCCTTCAGAAACCCTCAAATTTTAAGATTGTATTTGTGTGTTTTCTTATTGGAAAGAAATTTTGATTTTATCGCATATCAACACATTCCTAGGAGGCTAAACACGTTAATTTATGCATTGGAAAATCATGTATTAGATAGACATTTACGCAATTTATAATCAAACAAACATTATTTGCAAGTACTCAGACACAGTAATAAAACATAGATAGATATATATATATATATATATACCGTGTGGCACACCAAGGCACTCAAAAATAATTTGTATGTTAAAAAATAAGGTATACATTCATGTTACATCTAAGACACATGTCTGCCAAAATAGCAGAAAAATAAACCTAGGCGAATACTATGGTGGGTTCTACTCTCTGTAGCAGACCACTGCCCACACTACTCATCTGAGTAGTCTATGGACCTAGGCGACACACCTGTTGTATGTCTTTGGTACTGTCATGGGACCTTCTCAAACCCTCTGTAGTGTGGGATCCCCTCGATCAGGCCCTCTAGGTTCTGGGCTATCTCCTCCTATACATCACCGCCTGGAGGTGGCAGGGCAAGCTCTCTGTTCTCCTCTCTCCACGTTGTAGGAGCGAGACCCACCAATCTCTCAGGTCCAACAACTATGAAATTGAACACAAGTTTTAAGACTTATACATTTAAAATCCAAAAATAAATAAAAATATAAAATACAAAACTAAAAATATGGTGGTTAACCAAGTGTTTTACCTCTCTCATCCCACTACTCTCCGGGCAGGAGAAACATGTCAAGATCTCCTCTGAAGTTTGTACCGGCATAGGGCCAGTCCTCGATGAATACATGTTGTCGATGCAGCCACTCCATGTAGAGAGGTCCCCATGATACCAGCTGGTCGCCGCCCCCTCGTGGCATCACCAAGGCCCACCTAGTGATGCGGGTATGTCACGGTCTTGGTACTGTGAGGTCCATATCCTGCAGCTGAAGTAATGGTACCTACTCCAGCATGAACGGTACCAGGATGGACCCATATCCAAATTGTTTGGTCTGCCCTCAATGGCACTTGGTCAATTGTCTCCTTATGTTTATAGACACTGCTTCGGCCCAATCATACATGGTCGGGTTCAGGCAATCTAAAGCCAACCTCAGTTGGGTTTTAGTCACCTCATGTTGTGCCTGAGAGCCTGCTACTCTCATGATCGTAAATAGTAGGACGTGCAGTGGGAGGTCCTCCACTGTTGGGATCTGTAGTTTCCCACTGGTGGGTGATTTGCGTGCCCCTGGGCACGCTCATGCCATCACCATGTCGAGAGACTCTCCGGTGACCCATACACTGCCCATGCAGGGTCTCTCTCCTTGGCGAGATAAGCCTATAAGGAAATATATGTCGGTCGCATCGAACTCGATCTCCTGACCCCAGATGATAAACTTACCCTTCATCAGGTTCCACGAGCGAATCAAAAACTCTAGCAAGTCTAGTTTCACTCGCAAGAGGGGTGTGAGGAAGAATTTCAATAATCCACAGTTCCAAAGAACTTGCCTACAATGTTAGTCCATTGCACCTCTTTCATTATCAGCGTCGTGAGTGCGTTCTTTCCATGCAAACATCATTTTTGTACCTTGCACATGCAAATGCTATTGATTAGAATTGATTTGAGTTGTTTTATGGTCTAAAACGATGTAAATAATGAAACTTTTATGTTTACAGTTCATTATTTTTCGGATTGTCGCAAGGGTACACGTGTTTCATGTGATGATGCCGAAAGTGGTGTGTGTAAATTCCCAGATTGTTGGAAACCCACGGGGGACTTCTACGATGAACGGGGCATGGGTTTAGAACTAAAAATCCACCAAAACTTGACCAAATTCCATGCAATCAGACTGAAAAACAATCAAACTGCAAAGGCAAGATTGATGTACTTACTTGGTGAAAGTATGGCGCAAAATGGTTGATCACAGGTGACGAAATTGAGCTCCAAATTTTACACAGGTATGTGGTTGAAAAATTACCAAGGTTGAAAATAAATAAAAAATGTAAAAAATGTTTTTACCTTTTTGCAATTTTATATAACTTGTTTTTTGCAATTTTAGGGTTTTGGGACTATAGGATTTGGGTTTTTATAGTTTTTGACCTCTCCTTATGGTTTTAGGGTTTTTTGACCTAGTTTTTCTAGCCTTACAATGTGTATCTTTGTCGAATGGATCTTAAGTTTAGTTTTCTGTACTGGAACAGGAGTGACAGATAAAGTTCTAGTCGAAGCATGCTTGGTATATGTCGTAAAATTTTCCACAAGTCTTCTTTAAGCTCTTTTCAGACTCATAAAATATGAAAATATTGTTGAGCTTTTTCCTTTTTGACTCGTTAAACGAAATAAAAATGGTGGTCCTCTTTCAGCTCTTTTTCAACCGTTTAAAAGTGAAAATATAGTCGAGATTTTGTCATTTCAAGCTCGTTTTTTTGGATCTGAAATGTCGTGTCTCTAATCATTTTTTTACTTTTTTCGGACCGGAAGCAGTGTTTACAAAAAGTACTCCTTGATCAAAATGGTCAAGCGATTCTCTCAAGTATTGTTTTCTACCTTTTCGGGCTTCAGGGACACAAATTTATGAAAAGGGACCCCCCCTGGAGTTTTCTTTTCTGTGTCTTTTTCAAACTCTCTACACATGAAAAAGACTCCAAGTTTTACCTATGTCAGACTTGTTAAACCCTAACGAAATTGGACTTGTCCCATGATGAGACTCAAACTTCTCCTCCCTAGGGCTCATTAAAATTTCACTAGGTTGGATTTGTCTGGAGGACGAACTTATACTACAAGCATATGTTATCCCCTTCAAGCTTGTTTCTCAAAAATAATTGGGGTACTCTCCAACAATGGTGGGGGAAAAAAATTGGAAATCTTCGTTGGTTACCTACAATAGCTAGTCACTCTTGAACATCAACACTTTTCCTTCTCATCGGGTTTGGGATATCCTCTAATTGTCATTGGCCTTCTGGGGTTTGGGTTATCATTTTGGCCTCATTCCATTTGATCCTTGTTGTCTCAGTTAGACCTCCAATCCCTTGGTACCAAAAATGTTGCCACATTCCAGAGTCGTGTCATAGATATGTTCAAGAGTATTATCCTTCTGCAGTTCGTGCCCTTATCTCCTCCTCTGATTCTCTATTTTGCCATCCTCCTCTTGTTCCTTGTCTCATGTCATTGATGGTGGAAACATTATGACCCTCCTGCGATGGGTCGCTTCCTGTCGACACCAGCTCATTATCCAGGAAGTCGATCCAGGGATCCCTTTCGGCACCTTGGAGCTTACATGCCTCAATGGCAGGTTCTTCGCACTCGATGACAGGCTTACATCATTGGTCTTTGATCGGGTGATTGCATGAGTGTTCGACTCCAAATCATCCTTCACGTTTTGTGGATTGTATTGGCAGTACCTTGAGAACCATTGACATTATTGGTGGTCTCTCTTGTGCTTGTTAACAATTTACATGATTGGATGGTAATCAAGCAATTTTCTACCATGCTCGACTTCAGCACATCTATTTGCATGTTAGAAATTGTACTATGATCAGTCGAGATTCAAGACCCTGGACTAAGATTACATAAGTCTCGGTTGCATGGATTGGTTTGTGATTGTATATCTTTGATTGGATGGCTACAACCATACCTAAGTCTTTCTAGATGGCTGTGACCATACCTCTATCTTTACATATGGTCTTATCGAACTGGGTGGCTGCGTCCATACCACAAAACAAGTTTCGTATGTCTTCTGGATGGCTGCGCCCATGCCTCGACTAAATGTATTTCACTGTCAGAGATATCAGTTGTACTTGCGCCTGTAGGTTTTCAGCAATGGTGTTCCGATTCGGTTATGATTTCGTATAGCATTTCAAACCCTCCCACTCTCTCGGGCTTCATGCTTTAAGGGGCATCTTACATAGTAATTTGTCACCGACTTCATATCAATCCCCGAGTGACATTATCCATTGTGTCATACATCAAATAAATATGTCCATATCTTCCCACTCATTCAAGAAGATTAAAAAAGTACTAAAGATTGACCCTTTTACCTATGTTTTTGCATCGTCGCAAATGAACCCCATCCTTCCTACAATGATTCTCTATGCAGAACTATACCATCACACCGTTGTCACAGGGGTACACGTGTTTCCTGCGATAGTCGAAATTTACGGTTTGGCGCAAGTCCTCAAAATATTTCTTGTGACAATTGCTCTGCATACATTGCTTCCTTGCGACGTCGTCGCTAAGCCCCAATATATGACTTGCGACGATCCAGATATGGCAAATTAGTTCAAATAGTTGGCCTTCTGGGTGATTCTAGAACTAGTTGTTGGGTCAAGTTGGTTCGCCTTTCCTCCTCTGGGATGGTGGTTCCACCTTTTAAGAAACCTCTGTTGAGGATAAGCTCCCTCTCCCTCATTTCATGGAGGCTCCTCCTCCTATAAAAGCACTCCCCATTGCTATGATCAGCTAGTTCTTGGTTTTTGGATTGGAGCAAATTAGCTAGCTTTGGTGTGAGTTTGCAGTGTGAATTGATGATAGTTTAGAAATTGGTCGTGGATTGCCTTAGTTTTGTACTAGAGCTTGTGAGTGAGAGAGAGTTATCATCCATTTGGGAGACACTTTTAAGAGTGAATGCTTGAAGAAACATACCGACTGGACCCTTCGATAAGGCTTGCGACGTCAAGGCTTGGTTGTAAGCTTTGCTTTTGATTCATTTTAATACAAGCAATGATGATTTCCTATGTCTTGTGTAAAATATACTTGATAGCTTATGGTTCTTTGACTTTGTAAGTAAATAGATCATTCTTGTTCTTAGTTACGTGTTCTGTTGTTCTCTTGTGTTGTTTCAGGTTGATTTCTCATTGAGGAGAAGGAAACGATAGCTGAAGTGGCGCAACGAAAGCTTCACCGAACACCGATTTGAGGTAGGCTCTTTCAACAATGATTTTTTAGGAAATTAGTTGTTGTTTTGTCTTGTTGTGACTAGACCCACTCTAGGGCTAGAGGGGTTGCCTCTGTCCACAGAGGGAACATTTCCTACATCACAATTAGGCCCTTAGACCATGCGACATTGCGATTTGTGATGGATGTGCAGACCAGATGATACTATAAACCATATTGTATGGATCTTGAGATCCGCCAAATGCCATTGTTCAATGTATTTATGTGTATTTCGTTATTTAATGAAATATAAAGGGACAGAGCCAATGCGATAAGCAACAACGACCAATAGGCGGACCCAATGGGAGAATAGGGCACAGTTATGAAAGTTTGAAGTCTGATACATTGTGTTTTATGCGGATTTTCCCGTGTTTTCACAGTGTTTTCTGTTTATCTATGTAAACAGAGAACGACTATTACTAAAGATTCCAAGCGTCAATTACCCCTTACGTTACAGGAATGGTGGCCACCTCCCCCTTTGGTGTTAAGCAATGATGGTATAACGCCTGGAAGGGGGGATTCAAAGCGGACAGAGGCTGATGAGACTGAGAGATGAGAATCTAAAACCAACAGATAGCGCAATTTGGCTTTTTAAGCTGTGAATGTCAAAGTCTATGGGTTGTTGTGTTAATGTTGGTGGTCGAGTTGTTGTTGAAGGTTGTTGTTGGGGTTTTGTTGTGAAGCAAAAGCCAAAGAGGCGGCGTAGAAGCCCAGGAGGCAGCGCAAAAGCAAAAGAGCAGCCTACGGGGTCACTTGGAAGCCAAGAGGAATATTTCTCTGATAGAAGGCAGAAAGAAGCTAAAGCCGAAGATCCAAGAGCCAAAGAGTCAGAGGCAAGAGCCAAAACCAAGAGCCAAAGAGCCAGAGTCATAGCCAAGAGCCAGAACCAAGAGCCAAAGAGCCAAGAGCCAAAGCTTCAAGACCCAAGGGACAAAATGGTGTCTGAACCCACTGTTTATGTGTAGAACAACAAGAGTTGATCCAAAGAGCTTGTAAAAATACTTACACCATAATCCCAGAGAGCCTAGTTGAATTAACTAGAGCTCACGGAGACGTAGTCCAAGAGTTGTGGGTGAACTCCAAATTAATATTGTTGTTCATGTGTCTGATTTACTGTTGCATTGTCTCTGTTGTTTTATTTATTGTTATATGCATTTATATATCAGTTTCACCACATTAATTTACATCATATAATCAATTTAAAACAAATACAAGCATACACCCATATTTTCAAGTATTTCTTAATTCCGCATTGGTTAATCATTAAGACTTGGGAAAATTTAAAGCTTTGGAAGTGGGAGAAGTTCTTGTAGATTAGACAAGAAGCATAAGAGCCCCATTTTAAGATTAGGCGGTATTAGAGCTTAAGATTGATTAACCACACCTTCAAGGAAGGATTATATCATAATGCTTGATTGACAGAGCAAAGACTGCTTGTCTGAAAGGTGTTTGAACAGCAAGAGGTTGATTGTATGCTTGTTTGCAGACTAGCTATTTGTTGAGTTTGCAGAAGTAAAGCGGAA
Organism: Pinus taeda; assembly: GCA_000404065.3. Taxonomy (NCBI): domain Eukaryota; kingdom Viridiplantae; phylum Streptophyta; class Pinopsida; order Pinales; family Pinaceae; genus Pinus; species Pinus taeda. The sequence goes on from APFE030325836.1 coordinate 74,122, forward strand.
TTTATTGATAGCTCAGTCTAGGAAGGACAAGAAGGAGAAGGGTTGAAGGCATTCTTCTATCCCTGGACCTCAAGGCAATCTTTGTTGCCCAAGAAGCTTTAGTCAAGTACCAGCTTGAAGAAGAGGTAAGCCATTCCAGTTTGTCTTCAAATTCTTCTGAGAATGCTTATAATGGTTCTTTTGAAAAACAGACTAAAGGCATAGGTTCCAAGCTAATGTCCAAGATGGGCTATGAAGGAAAGGGCTTGGGAAAACATGCACAAGGTATTGTTGAACCAATAATGGTTGAGGAACGGCCCAAATATTTGGGTATTGGCTATGGACAGTCTTATGGAGATAGTTCTGAAGCTGCCATGAAAGCCATTGAAATAGTCCCAAGAAGGAGTTTCAGTTCATGTCCTCTACCTCAGAAGTGTGAAGGTTGTATCCAAGAGGAATACAATAGCTCTAAACATCAATTGCAGGATGCAAGTGTTCAAAAGCACACACTTGAACCAGAGAGTTGGGGAGACTCTAATAGCCTTGAAGAGTTTGATGGTGTTCCAAAGGGAGCCACTTCTTCATTTGCTTCACCTCCTCATGAAGGCAATAAAGGTGAAAGAGGAAGGTATAAATCTGGTTCTAATTATATTCCTTTTGATTTTTCAAAGCATGATAAATTTCCACATAAGTATGGGGAAAGGGTTGCATGTTCCTTTTATGGTTTGGACAACCATGATGTTTCTAGATGTTGGAAGAAAATGGCCGCATACAGGAAGCAGAAGAAGGAAAAGAAGTAGCAGCCAAAGGTCCATTGTACAAGGAAAATCATGCTATCAAGAGGATGCACATGTAGTGCACTTACTGCCATAAGCAAGGACATCTTGCTGCAAAGTGTTGGACACTGAATCCAATAATGCTTCCACTAAAGCTGACGGAGAAGGTGCAAAGAGAAGATGGCAAAAATGGAAAGGAAGATTACATGATTGATGTGTCTCGGAATGATTCACATATTGATGCTAATGAGCAGACAAAGGAAGGGCCTTTGAAATGGATTGGTAAGAAATGGTTAGAGTTCTTGTCCAATTAAAGATTGCATGTCTATTGAAGCATTTGTTTGCATTTATTTGTTAATGGAATGCAAGTTGTAGGATTTTACCAAGAAGGTGAATGGAGAAGTTGAGTGGGAAACTCACTTTGTTGCTACAACATTATATTTTATTTCAGCTTCGAAAGTACAATGTGCTTAAGTGAAAGTTGAAGGATGAAACGCATGCATGAGATGATGTGCATGAACCGGGGATGTTGATGTTTTCCTTGTTTTCAAAACATGTGTGTGTGATTGACTTCAAGGGCTAATTGCTTTGTTGTAAACATGCATGTAATGTCAATTTTGGAAAAGTTAACTTGGTCTCCAAATGGAGATAAGGATGAAGTGTTCTCATCTTTTGGAAAATAGTCTGAATGGTCTTTTTCTATATGCTTGACTTAAGGGTCATCTATTTAAAGTCATGTTTTGTGGGCTTGTTGTCTAGTCCATCATTTGTATGCAAATGTAAGACACAGAGGTGTTCACAAGATGTGAAAATCTGTTTCTTTTGTTGAAGTAGGAGTTTAGGCCATCCAGTTATTGTCTGTATGCATGTTGTTGTTAACAATTGTTGTTGGCAGCTTGTCAAACAGGTACAAATGAAAGTTTTGTGGAGCAGATGTACTTCACATTTGTTGAGCCACATTGTATCAATGATCAAGGCAAAGAAGCTCCAACTACCTCCTATGACCATTTTAGTAGAAGTTATGCAGGAAGGCAAGGAGGAAGACAATTCTTATCAAGAAGACCAGCCCATCTAGAGAAGGTAAGTGGTCAGAAACTTTGGTTCAGAGGCACTGTGCAAAGGCAAGTTTAGGGAGGCTGAAAGAAGAGGGTGAGTCACTCTCATTTACTGTTCAGATCAATATATCAGTCTTTTGGAGACCAAAAGTTCTTTCAGTGGAAGGCGTAATCCAAAAATGGATCTTGGATAAACCTCTAAGTCTAAAAGACTTCATGCAAGAGGTGAAAGGTGCCAAATGGCACAAATACTTTGTAAACCAGAGGAAAATGAAAATGAAAATCTACTCCTAGAAATAGTCTCATTGCAGAGATCTCTCCATTTTGAATCCAACGCAGCTTAAATGGGTGAAAACGGACTTCGGATGAAGAAGTTATTGTAAAATGAAAATTGCCCAATGTCCTTAAAAATGAGGCAATTTCATTAAATTATGAACTATATTGAAATTTTTTATTTTAGTATAGGCTCATGGGCCAATCCACAGTTGACACATGGTAGACTAGGATTGGGACACGTGACCTTATTTGATTGGTCAAAGAGGAAATATCGCATTGCAATTATTTCAAAGGGAAGGACCTTGGGCCATCAGCGATTGCGAAGCGATTATCGCTTTATCGCATTGCAGAGATCCATGGGAGAAGGACCAGTGCCCCGAGGCCTTAAGATGTGTGATGGGCCAATTGTGATGAGCACATTGCAGTCGTCGGATCAGAAAAGGGAAGCAACAGTCAAGATCTGATCACTAATTGGCAATCAGGGAAGCTTAAGGGCTACGGGCCATGGAACCGACGATATGTCGATGGGTCGATACGCCGAGATGCGATAGTGTTGAATGGGGTGATTGGAGATTAGAGATCGGATCGAAGCAAAGCAAAAAGGGAGCATTGGGTATTTAGACCATGCGACATTGCGATTTGTGATGGATCTGCGGACCCGATAATACTATGAACCATATTGTATGGATCTTGAGATCCGCCAAATGCCATTGTTCAATGTATTTACACATATTTCATTATTTAACAAAATAAAAAGGGATAGAGCCATTGCAATAAGTGACGGTGACCAATAGGCGGACCCGATGGGAGAATAGGGCGCAGTGATGAAAGTTTGAAGTCAGATACATTGTGTTTTATGCAGATTTTCCCTTGTTTTCAAAACATTCTCTGTTTATCTATGTAAACAGAGAACGATTGTTACTAAGGATTCCAAGTATTGATTGCCCCTTACATTACAGGAATGGTGGCCACCTCCCCTTTTGGTGTTAATTAATGATGGTATAATGCCTGGAAGGGGGATTCGAAGCGGATGGAGGCCGAGGAGACCAAGAGATGAGATTCTGAAACCAACAAACAACACGATTTGGCTTTTAAGCCATGAATGTCAACGACTGTGGGCTGTTGAGTTAATGTTGGTGGCCGAGTTGCTGTTGAAGGTTGTTGTTGGGGTTTTACTATGAATCAGAAGCCAAAGAGGCAGCGTAGAAGCCCAGGAGGCAGCACAGAAGCAAAAGAGTAGCCTACGGGGTCACTTGGAAGCCAAGTGAAAAGCCAAGAGGACTATTTTTCTGATAGAAGGCAGAAAGAAGCCAGAGCCGAAGAGCCAAGAGCCAAAGAGTCAGAGCCAAGAGCAAGAACCAGGAGCCAAAAAGATAGAGTCAGAGCCAAGAGCCAGAGAGCCAAGCGATAAAATAGTGTCTGAACCCACTGTTTATGTGTAAAACAGCAAGAGTTAAGCCAAAGAGCTTGTAAAAAGACTTACACCATAATCCCAGAGAGCCTAGTTGAATTAACTAGATCTCACGGAGATGTAGCCCAAGAGTTGTGGGTGAACTCCAAATTAATATTTTTGTTCATATGTCTATTTTACTATTGCATTGTCTCTTCTGCTCTATTTATTGTTATATGCATTTATATATCAGTTTCAACAAATTAATTTACAGCACATAATCAGTTTAAAACAAATACAAGCATACACCCATATTTTCAAGCATTTCTTAATTTCGCATTGGTTAATCATTAAGACTTGGAAAATTTAAAGCTTTGGAAGTGGGAGAGGTTCTTTTAGATTAGACAAGAAGCCTAAGAGCCCCATTTTCAGATCAAGTTGCATGCTTATGGTTGTAAGGGAAAAAGAGGCAAAATTAGCTGATGCTTTCCACGGCTGCGATCAAGAACATAAACAGGAATTATCTGAATTAATTTCTAATTATGATGAGCTATTTCAGGAACTGAAGGTATTACCTCCGAAGAGGGAAATCCAACATGAGATCCATTTGCAACATGACGCTCCTTTCCCAAATATTGGCATGTAAAGGATGTCGACTATTAATATGGAGGAAATTAAGAAACAAGTGCATGAATTGTTGGACCAAGGGATCATCAGGCCGAGCACCTCTCCATGTGGCTCACTGATTGTCTTAGTGTGAAAGAAAGACGACACATGGAGGATGTGTGTGGATTAGCGCGTGCTAAACAAAATCATGGTGAAAAATCACTACCCCCTTCAACGCATTGATGACTTATTAGATTAGTTAATGAATGTTGTTATTTTCAAAAAATTGGATTTGCGGAGTGGTTATCACCAGGTTCGAATTGCAGAGCAGGATGTGTGGAAAACCGCCTTTAAGATTAAACAGGGGCTATTCGAATGGATGGTGATTCCATTCGGAGTTTGCAACGCTCCAACCACTTTTATGAGGGTCATGAATGATCTCTTTCAGCTTTTCATTGATGAATTTGTTCTTGTATATTTAGATGATATACTTGTCTTTAGTAAAAGTTGGGTTGAACATGTGTGTCATGTAAAGAAAGTGCTTGATGTACTAAAAAAAGAAAAACTCTTTGTAAAATTGTCAAAGTGTGAGTTCAGGAAAACCTCTTTGGGTTACCTAGGTCATATTGTTGGTCATGGTCAGTTAAAAATTGATCCCTCTAAAGTTGAAGCAATTATAAATTGGCTTAAGCCTACTAGTGTAACCGAGGTCCGTAGCTTTTCTAGGTCCAGTATTGGAGGAGATTTATTGCCAATTTCTCTATTATTACAGCACCTTTACACACAGTGACAAGTTTGAAACAAGTCTTCCAATGGGGAGGAAGACAACAGAAGTCCTTCAAAACATTGAAGGAAAAGATCAACACCACACCAGTCTTAGCCTTACCCAATCTCCAACAGCCATTCGAGATTGAAACCAATGCCAGTGGTTAGGCCATGGGAGCTATACTGATGCAACAAAAGAAGCAAATTTGTTACCATTCTGGAGAAGTTTTCTCAAGTTGTGACAAGCTATCCCACTTATGACAAGGAGTTTTATGCCTTGGTGCAGAGTGTGAAAAAGTGGAAACACTACCTGATCGACAAGAAGACCATCATCCATACAGATCATCAGCCCTTGCAGTACCTTCAATCACAAACCAAGTTGCGGCAATCTCATCATTTCAGGTGGATGGGTTTTCTTCAACAGTTTCATCTGGTAATAAAGTATAACAAGGGCACTAGCAATAAAGTGGTTGATATGCTATCTCGCCCTCCTATTTTTGCTTCTGTTATTTTTCATAATGCTTCTTTATCTCTGGAGAGTTATGTTGAACAATATGCTAACGATGATGACATTAAAGAGAGTTATGAAAAACTAACCCATGGTTCATAGGCGGACAACTATCACTTGTAGGGGGAACTGTTGTATCACCTTGGTAAATTATGTATTACCACAGGGGAAAGAGTACATGTAATTCGAGAGGCCCACACCTCTCTTGCATCTGGACACTTTGGTGTCGAAAAGACTTTATGTCATGTACAAAGATTTTGTTTTTGGCCTCATATGAAAAACATTGTGACTCAGTATGTAAAGGGTTGTGTGATGTGCTCTGTTTCAAAGCCCTCTAATAGAAAACTTGGGCTCTACACACCACTCCCTATTTTGAGTCGTCCATGGGAAAGTGTGTCAATGGACTTTGAATGAGGTTTACGTTTGTCCAGAAAGAGTCACGACTACTTTTATGTTGTCATTGACCATTTTAGCGAGATGTGTATTCTTATGCCTTGTAAAAAGAAGATCACTACAAAGCAGACTGCTTCTCTTTTCTTTCAGTATGTTTGGGTCCATTTTGGATTACCCACATTGATTGTGTAAGATCGGGACTCTCGCTTTCTTGGGGAGTTTTGGACCAGCTTGTGGAAGATGGTGGACACCAAATTGAAAAGAAGCACGACATTTCATCCACAGACTGACAGACAGACAAAGGTTGTCAACCGTACCGTGGTACACTTCTTATGAGGCTATTATGGGAAACATCCCAAGTTGTGGGATGAACATGTCCTATATGTACAACATTCCTACAACTAAGTAGTGCATTCATCTACGCAGCATTCACCATTCGAGATATGCTTTGGTTACCTACTAAAGGACCCTTTTGATATGGTCTTTGGAAGGGAAGATGGCTCCATTGGACGTAATGATAGGGACAAAGCTCAGCAATTCATTCAGCAAATCCAATTGATTCACCAAGCAGTACAAGAGTAGTTGGAGAAAATTCAAGCCCGTTACAAGGCTCGACATGACAAACACCGAATTGACCACCAATTCCAAGTGGGTGACAAAGTGTGGTTCCACATCAGCGAGGATAGGATTAAGGGAGAAGGGAAGAAGTTGCGACCAATCCGGTATGGTCCATTCACCATTTTGGAGAAGATTGGTAACAATGCCTTTCATCTTGATTTGCCGATATATATGCAGATGTACTCAGTAGTGAATGTAGAGAACTTAAAGATGTATGAGCCACCACTGATCATGGACACAGATGAGATGGGCACAGTTCCTACAGTTGATGGTTTTGCACCAGAATATCTCGATGAGTTACCTGAAGACATCATCCTTGACAGAAGGACCGGGACTTCACGGTGAGGAGATGTGGAATACCTTCGAGTTGGGTTTAAGGGAATGCACCCCAGCAAGGCAAAATGGCTAGAGAAAGAAAGGGTGAGGGAACAATTCCTTACTTCCCAATTGACTAATGAAAAGCTTTTGGTGGTCCAAAAGCTCCTCAATGGGAAGGATTGATCCAGGTGGATCTTCAGATATAATGGCATGGAAAAGCTCATAATTAAAAGTGGCAGAAAAGCAAGTATCTTGACATCAAATCGAAGTGCTCATCGCCCTAATTCCAATAGTGTGAACGACACTCCAATCCGAGTCCAGATGATGAAGTTATGGTAGAAAGAAGATTGCCTTGTTCCTTTGGAAAAGGGGGTATTTTCTCCTAAAAATGGGTTTTTAGCCTTTAAAAAGGAAATCGCATCGGAAAACATGCAAAGGGTGGACTTAACAACCCCCGATCAGCGATTGCCGATATATCGAGTCGGAGGAAGGCAGGCAATCGGAAATATCGGGGGCTTCAGACTTGCGATATAGTGATCGCCGATGTCGGCATCGGCGGATCGGGTCGGCGAAACACAAGGCACAAGACAAGGACCTTCCAATCAACGACATGAAATCTCAACCGTTAGATCAGGAAATAGATCAATGGCCAGGATTTAATTGACGATCGGTGATTCCCTGCAACAAGGCCATTGAACAATGTGATAGTGACATGCGATGCAATCTAGACTGTCTAATCAAGGAACAGATCAACGGTCCAGATCTAATTGGAAAATTGGAAATCGGCGGTTCGGCATATCGGCGATCGGAGATTCCCGATATATGGGGCCAATGACATCAGCGATAGCGATTTACAATATGGATCGTACCCAATGGATTTATAGGTCCAATTTGATATATTTTGAGGTCCAAACTTTCGGATTTTTCAATGTTTTTCAATGTCTTTTTGTGTATATCGCTTGACCGAAGAAAAAAAGAAAAAGGATAGTTGTGCCCATCGACCCTTCTACCTAAATGGCTTCTATTTTGAATGAACAAACCCTGGATTTGTAAGTGGCTTTGTGTTGTAAAACCCGATCAACATGGAAAAGCACGGGAGAGAGGATTCTGGCACATAGTTCAAGGCAAGAGCAGTGCAGGAGAGCCGATAGAGCATTTTGTCTGATTTGGGCAAATCTTATATGTTTTCAGCCCCTCTCAATGCCCTCGACACAGTGGTGCTATTCTCCATCTCATTTTTCCTTTTCTCAACCATCTTCCAAAATGGAGGTATAAGCTTCTTTTGATGTACTAATGATTGTATTCTCTTCTTTTCATGCCATTTAATGAATGAAGGCCTCCCCATTGATCGAGCAAGGCCCGGAGACGTAGTCCGAGTTGGACGAACTCCGTTATCAAATCTTGGTGTCTTCTTGTCATGATTTTATGTATTTCTTCCTCTTTCTTGTGTGCAAATTAAGATTTTGTGATAAGCTGCAATTTTCACATGTGATTCTTTTCATACATCTAAAAGCGAAAGATCCCTGGATAATTCATTATGACTCTAATGTGGAACAATTCAGTTCTCTTTCATTCATTAATAAGAGACGCATTTGAAGAACTTGTACTTGCATGCAATTCGTCATTTTCATTAGCGTGAAGAGAAAGAGTACCTTGTATGCCTTATGTTGTAATCTATGTCTCGTCACTGGAATTGGATCCAAGGTCCTGTTGTGTGGTTGCCACCATCTTTTGCTTGTTCTTCCCACCAAATCTCTTTGGTTTCAACTATGGATGCAACTTCTAATAGTGTTCATCATCATGGCCATCCTTCTTGCAATGTGTGCAAGATGGATTTTCTCCTTCCTCCTTGGTTGTAGCTACCTTCATGTCATTTCCCTTGCCTTTTCCCTTGAACTTTCCATTATGAGGTTTGAAAGATGATTTATTTGGTTTCTCTTCTTTATCATTCTTGCCCCTACTTTCAAGGTGAATGGCCTTCACATTGGCTGCATCAATAGTCGTAGGCTCAAATAACAACAAAGAATTCCTAATGTAACTATGTAAAGCACCAATATACTTTGTTAAAATTTCTAGTGAATCAAGTGAAATACCCAAGTTTAAAGCTTGTTTTCTAAACCCTTCTATGAAGCTTTGTACATTTTGAACCTTTCCTTGTCTCAAATATTTCCATTCCATTAAAGCCTTTTTTCGATAACCCAAAGGAAAAACTGATATTTTAATGCAGAAACAAAATTGGACCAAGAAGAAAGGAGATTACCCAAGTTTTTGTTGCCTTTCTGCAACTTGCTCTCCTACCAAACGAGAGCGGTGCCACTCAGTCGAAGAGATGCTAATTGGATATTGGCCTCATATTCCTCAATTTGTTGAATCCGGAAATAAAAATTGATCTGTTTAATTCAATTGTTTATTTTCTCTGCATTACATTCTCCATTATATGTGGGAAAATAAAACTTTACATCTAGCTTAAAAAATGACTTCTTAGATGTATTCCTATGGTGCCTATTAGAGTGATGAGAAGAAGAAGAATTGTCACTTGAGGATGAAGAGGGCGGTTCAGGAGGCTCTCCTCTTCCACCTTCATGATTTACCGAGGCATGATCATCTGGTTATTTCTTCTTACACTTGATTGTCTTCTCATATTAGGAAAATAACTTGTCAAATTTATCTTCCATGGTGAAGAATATCTTGCGATAATTTCGCTCTTCCTCCATTCCAGCTTCCTCATCTTCCATGTTATGTCTTCATGGTGTGCACCCCACTTCAGGATCAAAGGATTTTTTTCCTTCTCCTCTTTAGAGCTTGTTCATGGTTAGCATTCACTCATGAAACTCACATCAAGAAGACCTGCTCTGATACCAAACTTGATCTAGATATTTTACTTGATGGATGCATATAAAATTTCATATAAAAGAGCATGTAACCAAGTAACTTAAATACATGAAAAAGAAGAGGAAATCATAAAGGCAACCATGATATCAAAGGCACAAAATGATTTGATTATGGAGTTCACCCAATGTGGGCTACGTCTCCTGGTCCTACTCAAAGTGGGTGTCTTTGATTAAATGGAAACAAAATGAATTACAATCAACTTTACATAAATGACCCTTATACCTCCAATTTCTGTCATGAACGAAAAATGCAAAGCTATAATACATAAATAGACATCACGATTGGATTCGTGACGCGAAATCATGTCAAACAACTATAAACTTGACCATAATATGAGTAGGTGACCTCTGGTACTCCAAAGAATCTTTAGATTCCCTACAAAAATATTCTCCCAAGATTCCCTAGGAATATTTCTTGAAATCCGAGCCCACCTAGGTTTGGTTCTAGTCTGGGCGCTCTTGCTTCCACCTACAAATGGTTCCATTGTTGTCCTAGTTACGCCATGCCTTCCTTCAGTCGAATGGAAAAGTGTTGTTTATATATTTTTTGTGTGGCAAAGGTTCCAATGTGAGTCGTTGGCTTGCTAGTGGCAGAGGCAACTATGGAGGGGTCAGCTTGGGTTCAAAACATGTCGTACCCCATATGTAGTTTGAAATTCTTTTAATACGAGGAATTTTTTTTAAATGGTTGGCAATTGTTTGAATTTTGGGGTTGCCCATTAGCGGGCTGACCCACATGGGTTGGGCGGGTTTCAAACCCCGTCAGCCTCCTCCAAGTGCCGCCCTAAATTTGGGTGAGCCTGGGGCTTCGATGCTCGACCCATATGTATATCACATATGAATATTGTCATTGGAATGTATTCGTTGTTCAGTTGGCAGGGTTGGTGGCCGACCAACTGATTTTTTTATTTTTTTTTTAGTCCATATTTACAAAAAAAAATCGTTGATTGTTTGGGGGTCACTGGCAAAATTGAAGAGGAACAAAATTCTCTTGTTCCGACTACTAGTTACCATGTGTCGCCCCTTCGCCAAATTGTTGCCTCGTTAATGATTATCACTTGGCCTAGTTTTACCATAACTTTGACCAGTTATATATTGAGCATACGAACTCGGGTTTGAGTGTCATTCACACCGTTAGAATCAGTGAGACAAGCACTACAATCTAGTCTTGGTTTCATTCCAATCCAATGACTTTGATTTTTGAGATTTTTCAAGGCCATTTCTATTTTTGGAGCCACCTGGATCAATTATCTTCTGATGTTTCCATATGATAACCCTTAATTCATTTTCCTTTCCTTCTAAGAAAAAATTCAAAAAAAAATCTTGAAAATTAAAAGTTATTGTTGCTAGAGATTGTAACCATTGGACTCGTAATACAACATTCACAACACCCATTGGAATGAAAAGCATTGGACTATTCAATACATATTCCCTATGGCTAGATTGATTTTATGGCATTTCCCTAAGAAATTTATAGTTCCTCCATTTTCAACCATCACTTGACACTCTAGTGTTGGATAAAGAAATTCAAATCCTTGGTTATCTTACAATGAATAAAATTATGAATACTACCTGAATCGATTAGCATTATTCCCTTTTTCTTCTTACGTAAGACCAGATGAGGTCAAGACTTAGTAAGGGGGAGTTTGTGTACTCTAGTGGCTTGGGGAATCCAAGTACCACCCTACTGAGCATCATTTGTTACAGGAGACTCAAATTGAGCTCCTCATTGTAAAAACTCTGCTTAAAGACACAATAAAAAAGGCCACCACTGAAAGTTGGACTAGGAGACGTAGCCTAGGAGGATTGGGTGAACTCCTTATTAAATTGTTGTGTTTTTTTGTTGAATTTGCTTGTTGTGTTTCTCTTATTGTTTTCCAATGCCTGAGTATTTCGCAATCTTATCGATCTGTTGCTTAAAATAACATAGGCATATCCCAAAGCATGAGTCTGTAATACCTACATTAATTAACTGAGATCATTCATAAGTGATTTTAAATCAAGTGGCATCAAAGGTATAGGTTTTTAAGATTAGACAAGCTTGTGCTGGATTTAGTTGTTGAATCTAACTATATCAAAGTTCAAACTAGGAGAAGGAGAGTTGGTCAAAACTAATCTTGAAATTGGAAGAGTCTATCCTCAGAAGACAATGTCGGAGGAAGGTTCTGTGGGGCCAGACCCTCAATTTATAGATAGTTTCCTAGCCATAAGGTCCATGGTAGAGTAAATGTATAAGGACTTTAGAAAACATTAAGATGAAGATTCATCAGGCTCCAAACAAGATAAAGGAGAAGAAGAGTCTCTCCTCCATGACCACTCAAATGGCAAAGGGAAAGAACAAAACTTTCTCACACCTCCTAATAGCCCTGAACATAAAAAGAAAACATCTTTGATTAAACTAGATGTTAAATTTGATTTACCAATATATGATGGAGAATTGAATGCAGAAAAGCTGGACAATTGGATTAGACAAATTTATGCTTATTGCAGAATGCAGAGTATTGATTCAGACAAGAGTAAGATTCAGTTGGCCAACCTATTCCTTGGAGGCACTGCCTTGGTTTGGTGGGAAGGAAGGACCCAAGTCGATATGAAGAGACATGGTAAGACTCTTTCTATCTGGAGTGAATTTTTTTCTGCAATCAAAAAGCAGTTCTATCCATTGGCTTACATGAAGCAAGCCATGATGAGCTGGCAAACTCTTCGACAATTGAAAGGGAAAAGTGTACAAGGTTACACCCATGAATTTAGGAAGACAGCTTTGATTCTAGGAATCTCATTAGAATCACTTGAGACTCTATTGAATTACATCGGTGGTCTAGACAGCTACATGAGGCACACTATCCTCATGTTTAATCCCATTAGTATAGATGAGGTATTTGTTCAAGCTATGCATCTAGAAGCTAGAGGAAGAATGGAAACCCAAAAGTTGGGTGATCATCCCAAGCCACTGCAAGCAAGAATAAGGAGAAAAGAAAACAAAAATGGAAAGCAATGAAGGCCAACACTGCATATAAAAGCAAGTCTTCATGCACTCACTGTAAGAAGGATGGGCATGACGATGAGCATTATTGGATTCTGCATCCAGAGTTGAGACCTAAGAAGTTTGAGGGAAAGAAGAAGAAGACTGCTGCAGCTATTTAGAAAGATTTGGGGTTAGACTTAGGAGATGAAACAACCATTGCAACCACAGGTATAAAAGGTAAGAATTCTGAAGCATCTACTAGTAATTATGTACAATCTATTATTGATGAAGAAAATGAGAGAAAAATACATGAGCTTTTCCATATTTGAGTTATTTCCAAACATCAAAAGATTGATACTTTGTTTGATAGTGGCTCACAAGTAAATTTAATTTCTGAAGCAATTGTAAAGAAGTTGGGATTACTAACTACAACTCACAAGAAACCATACCCATAAGGATGGTTAAGTGATAAAGCACAACTACAAGTGACTAGACAATGCAAACTCAAGTTTTCTTTTGGGCCAGCATTTGTAGATGAGGTTGAGTTAGAAATAATTCCTTTGGATATATGTGGAATTGTTTTAGGAAGTCCTTACTTGTATGACAGAAAAGCTATTTTCTATAGAACCGAGAACAAGTATCTACTCGTTAAGGATGGAATCGAATACTTTGTAAGAGCTCATAAGCTCAAGAATAATTATACTCTCATAAACTCAGGGCAGATGAAACGAATTATAAATTCATGCCAACAATTTTTACTGATGGTTGTGAAGGAAAAGAAACCTGATAAAACCAATGTATTTGAGGGCTGTGATGCTAAACAGCAAGCTGATTTAGAAAAAGTTGTTTCAGAGTATGATATCTTGTTTCAAGAACCTAAAGGTCTACCACCCACAAAGGAAATAGTGCATGATATTAATTTGCAGCAAGATGCTCCATTGCCTAACATTGGAATGTACAGGTTGTCCGCTTTAGAGAATGCGGAAATCAAGAAGCAGGTGCAGGAGTTGCTCGAGAAGGGGTTCATCAGACCTAGCACATCACCATG